>CABFVX010001436.1:0-43236 GCA_902151425.1 Timema shepardi | reverse complement strand
ATCCGAACCACGGTGGAGGCCTGGCATTCCTCACATTCACAAGATGTCTTGTCAGAGGTGAAGGAAGGGTTTGGTAATCAGATAAATCTGTGCCGGGACCGAGGATTGAACCCCGAACCCCCAGCACAGAAGTCTGACACCTTACCCCTAGACCACCAGGTCACCTACAATAATAATAATAATAATAATTATTATTATAAAAGAATTGCTAACCACGAACTAGCGTAGCATGCCATGTAGGCCTACTATGAAGCAGATAATGGAAACTGCCAGAAGCCTGTCTTCAAGGCACGGAATTATGCGCCGAGGGTTTAGAAAAATTGTATCCACGCAAGCTATCTTGCATGTGAAGTAATGACACTCTGGCAGCGTTTTTCAACCGGTGTGCCGTGGTAGTTTGTAGGAAGATAAAAAAAAACACGAGACCAAATTTAATGAAAACAAATGACTTTTTAAAAAAAAAACATTAATAACATTATTTTTACTTTATAACACAATTAAATTATTAGAATTTTAGCTATTGAACTCTTTTTATTTTATTTTATTTTATTTATGTAGCACTTTGTCTTACAACCCGTTTGCGCTATAAGCTTAAGTACTAATTACGCTAATGGATAAGGAATTGATAAAGTTGAATATAGAGGAAGTTAACCCACATTTGCGTGGAAGAAGAGTGTAAAACCATTTGAGGAAAATCACCCCCAGTTCACCCGAGCGAGATTCGAACCTCGATCTACCTGTCCTCGGCAGTCTATCTCAACATGAAACTAACGACGCCACCGAGGCGGGTGATTAATAAACTCCTAAACAAAATCTTAATACAGTAAAACTCCGTTGGGCCGGACTCTGGTAGTCGGAAATTCTGATTAATCCGAACATACTTTTCGGAAAATCGGGAAAAAAATTAAGTCAAATGAAACATATCTTATCGGTTAGCACGCTCAAAGTTAAAAGAGTTGTAAGAAACAGTAATAGCTGATAATAAATGCTTAGTATTTACTTGTTGTAGTCAACAAGAAGTGTTTTTGTAACAAAAATAATTACAGCACATACTACGTGTTTTACATCAGTTAAGTAAATGAAAATTTTCCAAACTAATTCAACCATGATTTAAAATCCGTGAAATTATCGATCTCCCGCTTAATCCGAATTTTCACTAATCCAAAAACCAGCTTCGGTCCCCGTTAGTCCAGCTAACCGGACCCATGATGTAGTGAGTGGGCAGCACACCTGGCTATGAGTCTATGGGTCTCTGGTTAGATTCCCGGCTGGTACCTTGGGTAATTTTCCCTTAAGGGGAATCACTCCAAAGGTCACAAGGTTTTGATTAACTAGACTTAAGTTAGGTTTAACTGATTCCACTAGTTCCACACCCTCATACTCACTATCACCATC
Organism: Timema shepardi; assembly: GCA_902151425.1. Lineage (NCBI taxonomy): Eukaryota > Metazoa > Arthropoda > Insecta > Phasmatodea > Timematidae > Timema > Timema shepardi. The sequence goes on along the minus strand of CABFVX010001436.1, from coordinate 41,841 downwards.
CATCATCTCATCTCATTAGGACATGGAAAGAGCCCCCACGGAAAGGATGTACGATCAGTACATTCGGGCGTCCCCTGGTTAACGTAACATTAGTACGGGATAATCTTTCCACGACTAGGCTACGTGCAATATATAATTATATATATATATATATATATATATTTATATATATACATAAATATATAATTATATATATATTGGGCATCTGGACTACATCACTCGTAGCCCAGTTTGTGGAAATATTAGTCAGTATTATATATCTATAGTTTGAACTAAAAAGGTTTTAGTCTCCTGGTTATTATTATTATTATTATTATTATTATTATTAGCACCACGTCTTACTACCCGTTCGGGTTATACGCACCTACGCTAATGTGTAATGGTAGGGTGATTGTGAGATGAAATGGAGGACCTACAGTTTAACGTGGAATCCGAACCACGGTGGAGGCCTGGCATTCCCCACATTCACAATATGTCTTGTCAAAGGTGAAGGAAGGGTTTGGTAATCAGATAAATCTGTGCCGGGAGTGAGGATTGAACCCCGGCCGCCAGCACAGAAGTCTGACACCTTACCCCTAGACCGCCAGGTCACCATTTTAATTATTAAAATCTCACCTTAGAAACGTGATGATATGCTTTGACAATACCGGAGTGCCGTGAGTTTGAAAGGTTTGTCACCACTGCTCTAGGACACTGTTTCTCAACCTTTTATTGCTCACGGCACACCATCATCGGTTGTTATTCCTAGCGGCACACTAAAAGTGTAAGCTGCCAACATGACGGTAGACTCGGTCACGCGCGTGCGCATATACTCTTTTCTCAGTTTAACAGGAAATGTGATTGTGTTGGTCCTGAATTCGATCACTAAAATTACTTTCTATGTAAGGAACGACCAACTCAAGTTTCAGAAACGACTAACCCAATTTTTTCATGTTTGTTTGTTAGTGCTTAAATTCTATGGAAGCTAAATATCTTAAAGCGTTAGAATATTTTCCTCCAATAGCTTAAACAAAATTAATGTTGAATGAAACCACTTTTATTAGTTTTTTCGTGAACCATTATCGAACATTTTGTGACATATCCACCGAAAAACCACTCCTCTAGTACAATACACTCAACATTTTACAGGTCACATGGTCTAAGGCGACACTTTCGCAATATAATACTGCCGATGTCGGTGATATCAGAGTAAAATCCTGGTCGGGTGAACTCAGAGTGTTTTTCCCTGAATGGTTTCTCATTCTCTCTCCATTAAAAAGAGGATACACTTCCTCTAAATTCAACCTTCCTCGTCCCTAAACATTAGCGTACATAGGCGTCCAACCCAAACCAGTGATAAAACGCGGTGCTAAAATAAATCCATACAACCCTTGCTCAGAGATATTTACTACAAATAATTATCCCCATCAGCATCACTTGGTATCGATCCAAGGTTCACTAGGCTTGTGGTCGATGACTAAAACCATTAAGTGTAAGTGTGATCAAGTTTTCACCTGAATGTGAACATTATATCCTGGCTCGGTTTTTGTGGATGGTTCGTGTTCGAATCTTGGCTAAATACATGAAAAAAGAACCACATGTTAGTGGGCAATGGAAGAAATCGAAGCTCGTTTACCCCATCCCTCCACCTTCTAGCTTTGGAGTTGGCTTTCTTTAATGGCCTATCCCTTTCCCTCCAAAATAATGCCTGTACATTTCCTCTAACGAATACCATCCTCACCCCTACCTCATTAGTGTAAATATATTTGGACAGTTTAGATATACAGTAATACGCAGGAAAACACCAAGATTAAAACTAATTGCAGTCAGAAGATCTTAAAAGCAATTAGCTAAGCTTTGTATATGGATTTTCTTGTGTATGGCCATTTTGAACAACTTTTAGAAAATACCAACAGTTATTTTGTGGCCCACATTGGCAATATTTAACCATATAAATTTATATTATTCTACTGACATTATCAATCAAAAGAAACAACTGCAGATCACATGCCTTGACGTAGATTTTGTTACTTTTTTATGTCAATTAAATGCATTCATAAGATATTCCGTTACTATACACGCGAGAAGATCATGTTACACATTTTAAGATAGGATGGAAGGAAATGCGAGTTAAAGTCTGTATCTCGCCAGTCTTTACAACAAGAAACATTTTTGGTTAAGAAAATCTCTAAAAATAACACCATTATAATCCCAAAACACGGTGTCCATTACCATATTTGTTGTTGCCATGTTCTTTAACCATTTCGGTGGGAAGTGAATTTGTGTGTCTCCACTCCATACTAAGAGGTTTGCTTTAAGGAGTAACGCGATGGACCCATTTCTAGTCGACTGCTTCGATACTATTTAAAAAGTCATCCCCCCCCCCTAAGCTTCAAAATAATGGTTTCAAAACTGTTAAAAATTTGAATCGACGCCACCTTTTTTCCATGAAGACAACTGTTAGGGCACCCATCGGGCACGGACTTTATTGAATCAAAGGCTATTATGGAGTAAAGTGGCAACAATACCAACGCCAGTATTAAGTTGAGAAGATGATTCATGCACAGTAATGTTCTTGTTGCTCCGTATCAACTGATCAACCCGTGCAACTGTCACATGATTGATGGTTGCTGCCGAGCTTGCTCTGTGCTCTTCATTTTCCGCGCACTCTCTATCATCCTTGAATAGGTCGCACCATTCAAAAACTGAATATCGTGATAGGCTGGATGATACATATTGTGCTTCAAGTCTCTGATGGATTTTGGGCCCTTTTGACTTTGTACAGTAGCCCCATGGCTTCTTTGGTGCTGACTGACAGCTCACAGCTGACTTCTTACAGTCAGAATTAAGGTATATACCTAAATTTTGACTGTCAGAAGTGAGCTGCTAAACAAATGTTTTTGCAAATCATCTGGTTCGGCGTAGGGATACGTAATTTGGTCTGGTAGCTTTTCAAAGCTGTCAGCTGTGAACTGTGAGCTGTCGGTCAGCACCAAATAAGTCATGGGGCTACTGTAGATATATTTAAGGGGAAGATGTAGGGGAAGCGAAAACAGACCAGTGTCTTGTAGTTTTTATAGAAAACATTTTTTAGTCAAAATAAATAATAGTATTATTATTATCGCGTCTTACTACCGGTCCAGGTTATACGCACTTACACTAATGTGTAATGATAGGGTGATTGTGAGATGAAATGGAGGACCTACAGTTTAACGTGGAATCCGAACCACGGTGGAGACCTGGCATTCCCCACATTCACAAGATGTATTGTCAGAGGTGAAGGAAGGGTTTGAAAATAAGATAAATCTGTGTTGGGAGTGAGGATTGAACCTGGAACCTCAACACAGAAGTCTGATACCTTACTCCTAGACCACCAAGTCACTTTATATCAAATATTGCTTCAGTTCAAACATAGAATTTAACTTTATTCAAAAGGTGATATCAACATTTGTTAAATATCTGTCAAAGGTGTCATGGAATTAAACGACGACTTTTTCTACTAATTTAAAAGGTTTGTAATCTAATGCCGCCATGTTCATTATAAATGTTCAACAAAATCGGTCCACCTCATTACACCGTATCCATATCCTGAGAAGTTCTATCCAGTCCACCTTATTACACCATTTCTCTATCCTGAGAAGTTCTATCCAGTCCACCTCATTACACCCTATCCCTATCTTGAGCTAGTTCCATCCAGTCCACCTTACTACACCATATCCGTATCCTGAAAAGTTCTATCCAGTCCACCTTATTACACCATATCCCTATTCTGAAAAGTTCTATCCATTCCACCTCATTACACCCTATCCCTATCTTGAGCTAGTTCCATCCAGTCCACCTTATTACACCATATCCGTATCCTGAGAAGTTCTATCCAGTCCACCTTATTACACCATATCTCTATCCTGAGAAGTTCTATCCATTCCACTTCATTACACCCTATCCCTATCTTGAGCTAGTTCTATCCACTCCACCTCATTACACCCTATCCCTATCTTGAGCTAGTTCCATCCAGTCCACCTTATTACACCATATCCGTATCCTGAGAAGTTCTATCCATTTCACCTTATTACACCATATCCTTATCCTGAGAAGTTCTATCCATTCCACTTCATTACACCCTATCCCTATCTTGAGCTATTTCCATCCAGTCCATCTCATTAAACTCTCTTATCTTTATCCAGTTTCATCCAGTCCACCTCATTACACAATATCTCTTTCAGGTCAATTCTAATGTTATCTTCCCATCCCCATCTGGGTCTTACCAATGGTCTCTTCTCATCGAGTTTTCCAATCAATACCTTGAACATGGTTTGGTTTCTTCCATTAGCGCTGCATGTCATATCCAACACAACCTGTGATGTGTTAATACACTAACCATCTCTGGTCGTGGGGTATGTAACTCATCACTATGTAGCCTACCACAATCGCCATTATTTTCATTCCTGCCACATTAGCTTAGCTAGTATATATTCGCACAACACTAATACATAGTGAAGTTATATACAACAAAACAAAAACTTTATTTTATTTGTGACCCGCTTCGGTGGCCACGTGGTCTAACGCACTTGTCTCGCAGTAGACTAGATTGCTAATGACGGGGAGATCTTGGTTCGCATCTCGGTCGAGTGCGATGATGGTGGTCTTCCAAAAATTGTTTTACACTTTTCTTGCGCGCAAATGAGTGTACAAAACAGAAAAATATATTCTTTCTAATCCCCCAAACCATTGGTGTAATTAGTACATAAGCGTGTATCCCGAACGCGTAGTAAGACGTGGTGTTATATATATATATATATAGTTTCTGTTTCACCTAGTGAGGTGCGCAAAGTAACTTGAGTCTCGTACCGACCGCGGGCAGCGCAATGTGACAGTTTTATTAACTATCAGACACAGCCTTCGTCCATTCATTGGCATCGTTGACCAAGTACTCTTGAGTGTTCGGCCAAACTGACAAACAAGCGAGCGAGCGAGCGCGTGATTAGCAGCTAGCCCTCGATAGTTGTTAACAAGGAAGCAAAGGTTCGAATCTTGGTTCAGTGAACTGAGGTAGGCTTATGACAAGTGGTTTATTGTGGTGGTATTCTCCTTCCTCTCTCCATGCTAATGGTGATTCTTATTTGTAAAGACCTACTTTGATTACAATATTGGAAATAACATATTAGTTATATATATATATATATATATATATCATAAACCATACCTATATATAAAGGTATGTTTGATGATCTTACCAATTAAATTAGGCCGTTAGTAGCAAGTGTGATAAACCTATCGATAGTAATAAAAATGTCAACATGAAGTTTTCCAGCACTCAATGGACTAACATACAATAATACTGCCTAGCGCCTGTAAACTAGACTGTTCCGGTTCGAGCGCGCGCGCTCAGTCTGAACGTACCCTAAGGAGTTAAATATTCATATTGAGTCAACATTGACAGGTAGATCAGGGCTCGTGTCCCAGCCGGATTGTTTTATCAAAGGGGGCTTAAGAACTTCTCTTCTGGCTGTTGCGGGAACGTTTCCAAAAATAAACTCCTGGATTACTCCCTGTATTAAGCCGGTTAGTTGGTTAACTCATGAGCTAAAAGTAATGATTAAAACTAACATAATTAAGCCCATTGCTACATTTCTATTAAAGGTATTTTAGGAGCTACAAACTTTACTGTGGTTAACATTGATAATATTTTACTTAATTTAGCACCACCTCTTACTACCCGGTCAGATTGTACGCAAATAGGCCTAAGGTATTTATTATGCTAATGAGTAAAGGATGAGGAAAGTTGAATTTAGAGGAAGAGTACCAAAATTTCCTTGAAAGGAGAGTGGAAAACCATTTAGGACACTCAATATACCCAACCGGGATTCGAACTCCAATCTCCCCGTGATCATCATTCTAGTCTAACATTATAATGATGCCTTAGACCAGTGATCTTCAACCTTTTTTTGAATCAAGGCCCACTTTTTCCCTAGCTAAAGTGTTGCGGGCCACACCTTACATAAAGAATGTCACACATAATCTAATATTCCAATTTCATGTTTGTACAGTTGTATTCAATGCAATTTGGCCATACTGTTAAAATAACCTAAAATCTAAAACAAATCATTGTGAAAATTAAAGTTCAAAACTAAGTTTATTTAATAGAAAATACATTTTTACCCATATAAAAAGGTGCTGTTAAAATGTTTTCGGGTCTAATTTTAATGATACACTTGGAAGTACTTTTTAATAACTAATTTTTCAATATTGGCTTTAATGCTAGATGTACTAACTCGAAGGGAGCTTTCTAAGTGGGCGTCATTCAGTCGGTTCCTCAATTTCGACTTCACAATGTTCATCCTTGAGAAAAGTTGTTCACAGCTGTAGGTACTACCAAAGAGTGATACTGTTAGCAGAGCATGAGTTCGGAGATTTGGAAATTGTTTTTCTTCAACATATTTTGAGTAAAATGTCAAAAGATCTACATTTATATAGTTCTCTTTTAAATCTGTATTACACTGCAACTCAATAAGCTCCATTTTCACATTGATCGGCACGTCCTCATCATCAACACTAAATAGAGTGGAAAATATGTTGAACAATTTTTCATTGGATTTTATATCTTGGAAACACGTATCAAAATCATACCTTAGATCTCCGAGTGTGGTAATGTATTTTTCCGTTGTTATGAAATTCACATTGGGATAATATTGAAAAGTGTGTTAATTCACCTTTTTGTAGTTGAACTTCCCACAGACAAAGTTTGTTTTCAAATGCCTTCACTTGGTCAAAGAGGTTATGTATCAAACTGTTCTCACCTTGTAGTCGTATGTTCAGGTCGTTTAGGTGCATAGAGATATCAGTTATGTATGCAAAATCAGCCATCCATTCAGGGTCGTTGAACTGATGGACAGGCTTGCCCTTACTTGCCATAAATTCACAAATTTCTTCTTTCAGGTCGAAAACTATCTTCAGTACCTTACCTCTACTGAGCCAGCGATCCTCTATGTAATAGTGTACATCACTGTACTCCGAGTCCATATCCTTAAGGAATGTATTTAATGTCCTGTGGTTCAATCCTTGGGATCTGATGAAGTTCACTATTTTTGTTATATCTTTCATAACATCTTTGAAGCACACACTTTTAGCGCACAAGTTTTCTTGGTGTATAATGCAATGATATTGTATGAAGTTGCCATTTTGACATGTAGCAGTACTAGTTTTTTTTTTTTTTTCGTATTAGTGCCACACCTTCATTTTCCCCTGCCATTTCAGGAGCTCCGTCAGTAACTACTCCGGAGAGATTGCTCAACTGTATGTAGATCGTATCTCTCCAAAGTTGAAGAGAAAGCATTAAAATATCACTGCCTTTAGTAGTGCCACTCGTTGGAAAAAGAGCGGCCATTTCTTCTGTTATGGTAAAGTCATTGTGAATTCCCCTGATAAAAGTAGCCAACTGGGCAGTGTCTGTAATGTCAGTACTCTCATCAAGGGCCACTGAAAAAAACACAAACTGAGAAGCACGTTCTTTAAGTATATTCTCAAAATCGCTCGCTAATTCTTCAATCTTTCTGGCTAAAGCTACTCCTGACAAACTAACCTTTGAAAACAAATGTTTTTGTGATAGACACAGAACTTCAGCTGCCGGTTTTTTCTTCAAATCGGTCACTTTATCTGATCTCACTTGCCCTTTAACTGAATCCATTTTATATGAGTGTTTCGAGTCGTAGTGCCGCTTTAAGTCGTATTCCTTCAACACAGCTAGCGTGTCATTACAAAGCAAACAAACTGGTTTCTCTTTAATATTTACAAAAAAATACAAGTCCGTACACTTCTAATTGAACACCCTTCCCTCTTCTCTAATTTTCCGCTTTTTGCTTGCGCTTGCAGCCATTGTTAAAAAACTGAATACAAAAAGTAATATACCAAACAAACTACAAACAGCACCACAACACAAAAGACTGACGCGTGCTGAGCGAGGAGGGAGTGAGGGTAGCTGGAAGTCAGCCAGATGTTTGACCTTGAGTTTCAGTATTGCCACGTGTTGCATAAGTATCGCGATGATTCCCAGTTAGAGGATTTGGGTCTCAGTGTTGCCACATGCCGCATAAGCATCGCGAAAATTCCCGGATTAGAGTTTTAGTCCTAAAAAAAATCTTGCAGACTTTTCAAACAGAAAAATTGTTGTATGTAAAATTGGTCCATGGGATGCATACAATTACTCGGCGGGTCGCAAGTGGCCCGTGGGCCGTGGGTTGAAGATCTCTGCCTTAAAACATGCGGCCACTGAAGCAGGTGACATTTAACTATTATTAGTTATTTTATACGTGTCGATAAGATCTATCAAAGGTGACAGCTGTATATAACTAGACTTGACACCTGAATACATGAAAGTAGATCCTATTTACTTTCAAGATGTCAGATAAAGATAGTTTTTATGAAGATAGGCCACTAAGGTGGGATGGAAGGAGACACGAGAAAAAGCAAGGGTTTTTGAGGTTTTTATGACAAATCCTTTTTGGCGAAAATAATTAAAATATTGCTCCAGAACAAATATAGAATTTAATTTTCTTCACATGATGGCCTCAAAATTTATTCAATATCTCTTAAAGGTGTCCTGGAAATTAATGATAACTTTTCCTCTTCATTTAAAAAGTTTGTTAGATAATGCCACTATACTCATGACAGATATTTGGAACTGTTGAAATCACCATGTGAAGAAAATTAAACTCTGTTTCTACTGAAGCAATATTTTAATTATTCTGGCCAGAAAAATGTTTTGCCATAAACACTGCAAAACAACTGGCCTTTTCTCGCGCCCCCTTCCATCCAACCTTAATCCCGCCCTACAGCAAGTGTCATTACCCTCCAAGTTTTTCCTTCAAAAGAAGGATAATAATGGTAGTTTATACTTAATCCATTTTTTGAAACTTTTCAAAGAAACATGAAGGAAGGGTGGCTATGCCGTTGTGCTACATTATTGCTGTATATATTTGTTTGTGCCAAATCTGACTACCCATGCAGTCATTTGATTATGCGAATATAGTTAAGAAAAGTAAGATATAATTTTGAGAAAATTTACACGCATTTTCTTGGACGCTGGGTGGGAGCCCTTTTACGGAAAAAATATATTGAATACACCTGGACAGATCTATAGCCCCAACCTAAATTTAATCAGCAAACCAGACTATACAAGCTTGCTAGACGGCGCGCCCACCGATGCGGGTGTGCAGTAGCCCCATGGCTTCTTTGGTGCTGACTGACAGCTCACAGCTGACTTCTGACAGTCAACCTTTAGGTATAATACCTACATTTTGACTGCCAGAAGTGACAGATGCTAAACACATGTTTTTTCAGATCATATGGTTCAGCGTAGGGATACATAATTTGGTCTGATAACTTTTCAAAGCTGTCAGTCAGCACCGAATAAGTTATGGGGCTACTGTACATTGATATCCTTGCTGCGTTTACCTGATTCATTTTTTTCTACCATTTTGTCCTCAAGTTTTTTTTATAACCGATACAATTATTATATTGCTCAGTTGAATGATTTCAGAACCAAGGTTGCTTATGTAAGTGTTTTTTATGTTATGATCTGCCAGTTTCTGACAACTTTTAGTTCAGAGCCTGTGTTAGGGTGATATAACCATAATTAGTGAGTAAGATAAGCAGTGTTTGATTCTAACCCTCATTTCCCCCTCATCCTCAATCTAGAATATTGCGAGAGTGAAGCCTTAGAGTAGATTTCAGGGGTCTGGAACTTTTTTTTGAGAGAAATGTTATTTTTTTTTGATAAGAATAAATAATTGGAAGAGGTACACCAAAGCTTAGACTGGCATGAGTGGGGGTCTACGGGGATTTTTTTTAAGTATTAACCTAAAGAGGTTTGATTAAAAATGATAATTTAACCTTTTTCTTAAAAGTTGAAGAGTCGCAGTTATAACAGTTAGTCAAAAAATAATTGGCCTTAACATCATTAGATTGGTTAATTAATTAAGTCAATTTTACCAAATCATTTAGCCAAACACTAAGAGAAATATTTTACCACCGTGTATATTATTGAACATAACTGTGTAGTTAATAAATAAATTTCCTTTTCTATAACTATTTACTGATTTTATTTTAGTAAAATTAACGCGTGGTTTTCAATACTTAATGATAAACAATCTGCTTATATTTGACTTTCTTAGCATAATTTAAAGCTCATTGTTTGAAAAATAAACTTGTTTACTTTAAATTGCCTGAATTAAATATCATGTTTTATTAACAACAAGATTGAAGTATCATTTATTTACACTTTTATTTATATTATTGTCATAGCATTTTTATGCCATATACCATGTGATGTCATGATTTTATCCACCTATTTTAATTAATTCCTAATTAAATATTCAATAATATATATTGTTGGTGACCTGGCGGTCTAGGGGTAAGGTGTCAGACTTCTGTGCTGGCGGCCGGGGTTCAATCCTCGGTCCCGGCATAGATTTATTTGATTACCAAACCCTTCCTTCACCTTTGACAAGACATCTTGTGAATGTGGGGAATGCCAGTCTCCCACCGTGGTTTGGATTCCACGTTAAACTGTAGGTCCTCCATTTCATCTCACAATCACCCTACCATTACACATTAGCGTAAGTGCGTAGAACCCTAATGGGTAGTAACACGCGGTGCTAATAATAATAATAATAATAATAATAATAATAATAATAATATATATTTGTAATTCTATTTTATAAAACTATTTTCATGGTATTGCGACACTCCATTGTCTTAGTCTCATTTTAGACCGGCAGGTACCTTCAACAGGATTTTGGAAATTTGTGATAAAGGTAGACCGTGGAAAGAGAGTAAAAAATATTTTGAGCCAGTACTATAGATGTGAAATAGAAATTTCACCAAAAAATTCTCACTTAAGTTTTTCTGAAAATAGTTTTCAGCGTTAAAAAAAATCAATTAGTCTACGTTTTCTAGAAAAACACTAAGTTATTTAATGAAATTAATTAAATCTAAATACCCCGGCTTTTAAAGTTTCCACTTCATTCAGGTCAATCATAAATACGTTAACACCGGAAACATCAACTGAGTTCCAATAAAGCATTAAGAGCGATTTCAGTTTTATTCTCACATTCGCGTATCGACTACAGCGCTTAGTGGTTGAATGTGTCCCTAAAGTCTTGTCTGTTGCAGTGCTAATCCTTTACGCCTACATCCACCTTTCCCTGGTATTCAATCATTTGACAATTTTACAATTTTATGGTCATATCGGAAATCGAATCTGAAACTCCTATCTCAATAAACAGACAAACCCACCGTCTATTAATCTATTGAAACAACTGGTCACGTGGTGTAATGGACAGTGCACCTGACTACGAGTATAGATGTCCCGGGCTATATTCCCGACTGGTACGTTGAGTATTTTTCCCAAAAGGGGAATTACCCCAACGGTCACCAAGGTTTGGTTGGTTAGGCTTATGCTAGGTTTAAGTGCTTCCACTGGTTCCACACCCTCATACTCACTATCGCTATCATCTAATCTCATCTCATCGGGACATGGAAAGAGCCTCCATGGAAAGGATGTACGATTATTACATTTAGGAGTTCGCTGGGTAGCGATAAAGTAGTACTAGTTAATTTTTCCACTATTGGGTTACGATTGAGGACTCCTAGACGCGCAATATTATTATAGCTTATTAAAACAAAATATAATATTTATATCTATAATTTAGTAATAACCTATTTTGACCTGATTTGCATCATTTTTGAACACATCAACAGTTTCATATTTCTTGTATAGAGTTGATAAATTACTTGAGTATGTTTGAGAAGAATATATTGTATTTAAAATGTTTTGATACGTTTTATATATGTTCTACGCCTTACAACCCATCCCTGGCTATCCGCCTATTTATACTAAGAGAGTATGAATGAGGACGGTAGAATTTGATAAGATATCTTCCCAGATGAAATGTCTCATTGCACCCGCCTGGATTCCTAGCTCCAACTTTCATCAACGACGTACCAGACAAGTCTAGACACCTTTACCTATGTGGCCACTGGTGTGGGTTTGGTTCATTCGCATAGTCAAAGGTCGGAGATCGCCAGGGCCAAGGAAGCTTTCAACTAGAAGAGGTTACTACTACTGACCAGCAAGTCGAGTTTGGAACTGAAGAAGTAACTGATTAAATGTTACATTCGGGACATCGCACTGAATGGAGCAGAAAATGTACTCTCAGGAAGTTGGAAAATAAATACTTTGAGAGCTTTAAATATGGTGCTGGAGAAGACTTGAGAAGATTAGGTGGACAGGCAGAGTAGCAAATGAGCAAGTCTTAAGAAGCGTGGATGGTAAGAGAACCATTTTGGTTGTAACTCTTCAGTGCAAGAAAAGTGGATCGAACAAATCCTTGGGAGGAACTGTCTTCTGCATGACGCCATGAAATAATAGGTTGAGGGAAAGAGGAGCTTAGGAAGAATGAGGATTTAAATATTAGATGTTTTGAAGGAAATAATAATATTCTGGGAGCTGAAAGAGGGGGCAGAGGACAGGGTGCATTGGCGGTCTACGTTTACTGATAAAAGGGATGGACCTGTCTTAAAACATAACACAAAATAATAACAATACTATAAGAGCCAGGCCAAGTTCCTTTTTAGGGTTCGGCCAGACTGGTGAGCGAGCGCGTGATTAGCAGATAGCTCTCGATAGTTGTTGACGAGAAGGCAAAGGTTCGAATCTTGGTTCAGTGAACTGAGGGTAGTTTATTACAAGTGATTTATTGTTGTGATTTTCTCATCCTCTCTTCACGCTAATGGGGATTCTTATTTGTAAAAACCTACTTTGATTATAATATTGAAGTAATTTAACCTATAAGTTATATATATATTATGGTTTATGATCTTACCAATTAAATTTGGCCACTAGTAGCAAGTGTGCTAAAACTATCGATAGTAATAAAAATGTCAAAATGAGAAATTTCCCCAGCACTCAATGAACCAACATACAATAATATTGCCTAGCGCCTGTAAACTAGACAGTTCCGGCTCAAGCGCGCGTGCTAGCTCGCTCCGATCTGGCCATCTCTCATTACAACCAATGTGTTATAGTTTATATTTTAGTCACTTGCGCTCTCGCTCGCCCAGTCTGGCCGTCCCCTTATACTTATATCGCCTCAAGTGATTGCGCTATACTAAATAAAAGACGACCCCACCTGGACCAGAATGAATGGGACAGTCTCGCATATTAAACTGGTCCATACCATGTTGGTCTAGGTAGGTGTCGTCGAGCATTTAATATAGCGCGTTCCCTAGAGGCGTGCTAGGTTTGACTATGAAACTGGATCTAAGGGTTCACTTAGTTCTGGCTACAATATCATTATTTTAATTCAAAGCCAAATCACCCAAAGAGAATGTCCATGGTATTTCAATGACAAATCAGGCAACACTCAGTAACAGGATGTAGGAGGATATAGTTAGCAAGTTTTAAGGGATCTCACTATCGTTCGCTTCGAGTGATGATGAGAAAAGAAATTGCATTAAAATATTCCCAATATAACTGTTCAAAATGGAAACTCAGATTTTCAATTAGGTGTCGGGCACAATACCCATGACCGGGAGTGGTGATCGAATGGTCTAGAGGTCCCCAACATTTTTGTACCTTAGAGCACATTCAAAACTAAAGCTAGTGTGTTGGGCACCAATTACTTTTTCAAGGCAAATTTACTAACTCCCGCCAGGCTCAGAGGTCAGCCTCAACGCTATACACACGGCCGGTCAATGGCCATGTTAAGTTTCCAACAGCGATTGTCACGTTACATGTGGTTGTGGGTAATACTCAAGGCCGTAACCAAGGGGGGTAGGGGGTTCAACCCCCTCCAATTTGACAAAACAAAATTTTAAAAATACTGCTTTATTTACAGTTTTAACGAGACCAAAATAAAGACACAAGAAACTATTTAACTTCTCACCACCATTTTGGTGCTTGGGTACATTTTAAAAATATATATTTATTCTGTGTTTATTCAGGCAAAAAAACTGGTTAGACCCATGTCAAGATGATTACAAAGGAAATGTAAAGTATTAGGATGTTATTAGTGAGTGTGAATAGAATGGTGGAAGGGGGTAGGTCTTTTAGATTAAGAAAAAGCAAAACCATTCTGATTGAAACTACAGTGGTTTTGAGCAAAAGTACACTTTGAAAATGAGCTGGCAAAGAAAGAGGAATGAGTGTAAGAGATTGTAAAGAGGGGGCTTTCAATCACAAACTTCTTGTGAACAGCATACCTGGAGATAAGCACAAACTTAATTTTTGTTGGAAAATTGACATTAAAATCATTAGCCAAGAACTTTTCAGCTGTGGTAAAAAAGTGGTGGGCAGACGCAAAAGGCTTGGTGGGTGCCACGGTGCCCGCGGGCATAAGGTTGGGGACCCCAAGTCTAACATGTCATCTCGTGTTAATCTGGATTTCCGGTGACGGTAGACGTGGTTTGGATCTCGGATGGATGCACTGAATTTTTTCTTCTTCTAAATGATGTACAAATCTCTCTCCAGGCAAATTTTGGTACAATTGCTCTCTAATTGTACCTTTATTATCTCTATTCCATTAGAGTTGTTTATGTACACCTACAACCTGAAGGGGTGCTAAGACGTGGGGAAAATAATTAAAAGTGAGATAGCAAATTGTGTAAAAATAATCCCAATGGGGTGTGACCGACCAAAATGTAAATTTATCTTTTCAATTCAATTTCAAGCAGTACTCCCTGTGTAGTGTTTTTAAATATTAATATTATCTATAACGTTGGTACCAGTCGTGAACAAAACAACTTCACTTATTTTAGATTGTTTATAACAATAGAAACGGGATATTAATAAAACACAATAACGGTAGGCACCTATCATTACCAAAATATTACTTTTAGTGAAAGTAGGAAACATCAATCATAATTTAAACAACATTATTGAAACATTAGTTGTGTTAAGGAAGATTTAAAAAAAAAGAGAGTAATTTGTGTTCTATTTTACCGCCATGTTCACGTTGAATCGAGAAAACAAAGGAAACTGTTTGTGCGTAGATACTTTCATTTCTCGAGCAAATCGTGAAGGTGCTCTACTTGAAGGTCGACACGAAACCACCTTTGACCTCAGCCCTAAAGGTCCTTCTCAGTTACATCACCGACCACAGAGGGCAACTACAGAGTGTTCCAAAAGTCTTTATGAAACCTACAAGACTGTGAGAGATAGACCTAAGCAAAAATTTCCACAGAGGTGGGTTGCGACCAGCCAAGTAGGTGAAGGGGCTAGGTTGAGGGAGGTCTCACCTAAAGCTTATTACCAATATCCAAAACCAGTGGGGTGCAAAGCTTTGAAACAAACATCAGTATCAACTTTACTTTGAACAAAAATTCCTGTTTCGAAGCTTGACTAATAAAAATATTGACAGCTAAAATACTCAGTTTATATTAAATTACTGACATTCTGAGCTGTTATGTATACATTACAATTTAATACTCATGGGGGAAACCTGATGTAATTGAATTATAGCTTGTGATAGTAGTTTTTTATCATATTAAAACAAAATATTACAAACAATTGTTCAATAAAACATTTTTCAAGTAATTTTAGTGCATAAAGTTATATACATATCAACAGTTTAATATTTTTTCAATCATAAGACAACCACAAAAATATTTGAACATCAATTCGAATTCGAGAATATTTAATATATTTGATTCGAATTCATTTCGAATTTAAAAAATGGACAATCCTAATTAAAACTATCAAATAATGTGTGTGGTAAGTGTGACAAATTTGTTAGTAATTTACTCAAACCAACTTTAAATGATCTTAGGTATCTATTTTTTGTTTTGATGGATAGAAAATAAATTTCAGACAAATAATGGCGAATAGAGATGAGACTTTCTCGGTAACATTCTCAGATAATTAAACCCCAAGCGAAGGGGATGCTTTCGGCTGCAAGTGATTTTCAGCCGCACGAGTTGTCTACCTCTAAGGAGACGGGTTAAGTACGGCCCCACATTTTTAGACCCACGCACAAATTATGGCCCGGGGTGTTGACCTAACTTAACCTAACCTAACAAATACTTCATATTTTTGCCAAAACCATTGAGCCACAAGAATTGTGGCCAGGGCTGTCAACCTAACCTCACCTAACCTAACAAATACTTCATATTTTTGCTAAAACCGTTGAACGACAAGAACTGAGGAGGTTTGTATAATACGAGGGATGTCGAGATGAGACAATGATATTTTCTATCTGAAATTTAAGACAGTATGATAGAAAGCACACTAATAATTAGGTGGACGCAACTCATACCTCTCTCTCTCTCTCTCAAGTGAGTGGGCCACCATTCGTACGTGTCTCTCAAAACATCAGCCGCAAATCGTACATGATTTCAAAATTAAAGTCGGTGACCTGGTGGTCTAGGGGTAAGGTGTCAGACTTCTGTGCGGGCGGCCGGGGCTCAATCCTCGGTCCCAGCAAAGATTTATCTGATTACCAAACCCTTCCTTCATCTCTGACAAGACATCTTGTGAATTTGAGGAATGCCAGGCCTCCGCCGTGGTTCGGATTCCACGTTAAACTGTAGGTCCTTCATTTCATCTCACAATCACCCTACCATTACTACAATCACCCTACCATTACACATTAGCGTAAGTGCGTATAACCCGAACGGGTAGTAAGACGCGGTGATAATAATAATAATAATTCAAGATTAAGCCACAACTTACCTACACAGATGCTTTCAATAAGGCTTTGTTTATTATGTCGGAGTATGTAAAGTATTTATTTAGCACCACGTCTTACTACCCGTTTGATTATACACTAATAACGTTAATGGCTTAAGGGATGAAGAGGCTATATTTGGAGGAAGTGTATCTGCGTTTGGGTGGGGTGAGAGTGGAAAACTCTTTTGGAAAAAGCTCTCAGTACATCCGGCTGAGATTAGAACCTCAATATCCAAGTCATTGGCAGTACGGTCTACTGTGAGAGTGACGCCTTAGACAATGCGGCTATCAAAGTTGATTTTAGTAGAGTATCGATAGTTTTAGTTGAATGGGACCGGATGTATCTCAAACTATCTAATACTCGAATTATACGAAAAAGCAGGAAAAAAATGAGGATCCATGTTTTTAAGTGCAAGAAGTCTGTATTACAGTAGTATTATTATTATTAGCACCGCGTCTTACTATCCGTTCGGGTTATACGCACTTACGCTAATGTGTAATGGTAGGGTGATTGTTAGATGAAATGGAGGACCTAAAGTTTAACGTGGGATCCGAACCACGGTGGAGGCCTGGCATTCCTCACATTCACAAGATGTCTTGTCAGAGGTGAAGGAAGGGTTTGGTAATCAGATAAATCTTTGCCGGGACCGAGGATTGAACCCCGGCCACCAGCATATAAGTCTGACACCTTACCCCTAGACCGCCAGGTCTCCGTGGATTACAGTAGATCCGAAGTTAGTGAAACATTCAACCAACAAGGCTGTATTATATGCGCAAGTCTGATATTAAAACTGGAATTTCTGTAACAATCGCTGGAATGTATCTCATTTGACAGTGTTTCTGGTATTAGTATACTCAGGAGAAATTAAACTGAAGTTAAGTCTGTATTTGAATAAAACTTTCCTGAAAGAATAATTGAAAATTTTCCAAAACGGAAAACCTTCTGTCTCCCATTTGTATACTACATAATATGAAAGGTTATATATATGCGTGTGTGCGTGTGTGTGTGTGAGTGTGAGTGTGTGCAATAACACATTACCTCCCCCCTTTTTTTCAAAATATAAATTTGTAGTTTTTAATTTATATAACTTGTTTAATTTTCTTACGATATACTCTGCTAACAACCCGAAATTGAAAATTGCATTAGTGATATTTAGTTTGCAGAAATCGCTATGACATTTAGTAGAACTTTAATATTATATTTATTACTTTTTCACTACGACTTATCATCCTTCTTAGCTATCTGATTTTAATTATGATAATGGCGTAGGTACGAATATGGTAGAATTTAGAAGAAAATCTAGCCACATCTTTGCTGGGAGAGTGGCAAACCACTTAGTAAACAACTCCCTCATTAATATATGAAGGGATTCAAACCCCACCCTCCCGTCAACAACAAAACAGACTAGATACGTCAGATATTTAGTCTCCGTGCCCACTCATTAGAGTTATAATTTGCTCGATTCAAAGTTAATGGGATGATAATTACCTTTTGCATGTCGAATGAAGGAAAGTACTTATTACGTTTTGTCTCAGTTTTTTAAAATACTAAATTTACATTTTGGTTTAATTTGTACGATAAATTTATGTCTGGTTCAGTGAGGCATCAGACTTCTCATCCATGTACACACCATGTATGTAGCTCACGTTTGATGCATTCTTTATTTTTTTCTAAAACCTATTCAATATGTCAGTATGAAGAGTAATTCTGTATAACATGACATTGTACTTTGTACATTGTAACTTTATGATTGACTTAAATTAGGCATAGCTTTACTAAATAACGTCTAGGAAGATAATATTATGTTTAGTTGTCATGGTAGGAGTAAGCTTTTTTACATGCGTAACTTAAATACATATGTCTGGTATCGCTATTAGACCACTTCTCTGATAGTTGATGCCGCCTTTAGATTGAGTAACTGTATGTATCGCTAAGGGCAGAATTCTCCTGTTATAGTTTCTTAATTATGTATATTTAATAATATTCTACTTTGGTATTGTAAAAGGTAAAGTATCTAGTGCCGTGTATTAACCTCAATTGCCCATGTTAATATTTTAATTTGTGTTTATGCTAATACTCATATTTCAATTATTAGAGATTCAAAGGATACTTAGGGCCAGTTTCATAGTCAAAGTTAGTACGCCTCAATTGCGGTGCTACACTAAATACAAGACGACACCTACCTAAACCAGAATGGAATGAGCCGTTCTCTCATAGGAATCTGGCCCAATATGTTTAACGGGGCTTATGTGTATCCCCGGTTATTGTAATTACACTACTAATTTACTACATTTAAAAACTTGTTGTTTGAGAATAAACAGGTTTACATAGCTTATTACCAATATTTATATGCAGTTTTTATAATACTTGCATATAATGATCCATTACTTCATATCTGCTTAAGATCTTTTTCCTTCTCTCCGCTGGGCTTACTATCTATATCTGTGGGGAAACCAACATGGGCTGGATATATAGTGATATTCAAATTACGAATCCCTATAGGATATAATTATTTCCATTAGTTCTCCTTTTTGTAAGACTATGTACACTGGTCGGTCGCTTGCAGCTGCTATAGATGTAGAGGGAACCAGACGAGCTGTTGGTACAGCTTCACCAAACTGACAAAGGAGTCCAGAGGCTTCACCAAACAGACAAAGGAGTCCATAGGCTTCACCAAACTAACAAAGAAGTCCATAGGCTTCACCAAACTGACAAAGGAGTCCATAGGCTTCACCAAACTGCCAAAGGAGTCCATAGGCTTCACCAAACTGACAAAGGAGTCCATCGGCTTCACCGAACTGACAAATTTAGTAACCCTGATATAGAGAGATCAAACATCCGTTTTCAAAAAATTTTAAACAAGTAAACATCATGACCGGCCTCTTGGTCTATTGGTCAGTACCCCTGGATAGGGATCTAGAGGTCTCGGGTTCAATTCTCGGCGGTGCCATAGGGATTATTCCCGAAAGAGGAACTGTCTCTATGAGCACTATGGACTGGTTAGTTAGGCTTAAATTAGGTTTAACATTTCCACTGGGTGCATACCTTCATAATCACTATCAACACGTCATCTAACTGTAGGTATGACTCGTAGACAACCTGCTATGGTGTTTCCTAATCAACATTTTGTTTCCAAAGAGTAGCTAAGAGTCTACATACATGCGCCCTCATTATTATCACATCTTTCACGGTCAAATAAGTCATACACTAATTATATATCGTTTGTCGTGGGCTAGTAAGACTGTTACCAATTCATGCTGCTGTTAAATATTATTCGTGAGGGCACGCAGATGTGACGTCACAATACACAGTGTTTATTGTAGTCACTACAGCGATTTGCTATTAATTACTATTTATTATATCTTTTTGGAGGATATATATACTTTTTCTTTGCATCACATCCTACCACTTAGGTGGGCAATACACTACTGGGTAGGGATGAAGAAGGTAGAATTAGAGGAAATACACCTACATTTACTGGAAAGGAAAGGTGTAAACCATTTTAGGGAACACCCCTCTCAGTACGCCCACCCATTATTTGAACATGAACCTCTCTGTTGTCTGCAAACCAGAATAGATGTGTTTGACGATTAGTCCGTGTGTTCACCGATGTGTGGCTCTGATGTAGGTATTCTATTATTATTATCACCGCGTCTTACTAACCGTTCGGGTTATACGCACTTACATGTGTAATGGTAGGGCGATTGGGAGATGAAATGGAGGACCTACAGTTTAACGTGGAATCCGAACCACGGTGGAGGCCTGGCATTCCCCAAATTCTAAAGATGTCTTGTCAGAGGTGAAGGAAGGGTTTGGTAATCAAATAAATCTGTGCCGCGACCGAGGATTGAACCCCAGCCGCCAGCACAGAAGTCTGACACCTTACCCCTAGACCGCCAGGTCACCAACGGCTAGTAAGACGCGGTGCTAAATATTATTATTATTATTGTAACAACCGGTTTCCATCTGACTAGAATAGTTGAAAATGTATCCTAAATCTCCACCTTCTATTCCTAGGTGTGGTCACATTAGTGTTAAGGTTATAATACGCCCATTACGTGGCATTGTACGAGGTCCACTTTCACTGCAGACTTTAGACTTGAACTCATATAATAACCCACACTTTGTAAGCTCGCGCGGGTACTCGAGATATCTACAAATAAAGTACAAGTTGCTAGTCATACAAATGTCCTGAGATATACTCATTTTCATTTCAATTTATTTGAGGTATTAAAGAGCGTGCATCACATGCCAATCAACTCTGTGCTACAGTTGGCGAGAAATCGTAATTTTACACCAATAATATTGCACGTGGATTATTTATAGCTGAATATAATAATAATAATAATATTTAGCACCACGTCTTACTACCCATTCGGGTTATACGCCGTAAGTACTAATTACTCTAATGGATTAGGAAGTGGGAAGGTTGAATAAGAGGAAGTGAACCCGCATTTGCGTGGAGGGAGAGTGTAAAACCATTTAGGAGAAACCACCCCCAGTTCATCCCGACCAAGATTCGAACCTCGATCTCCCCGTCCTCAGCAGTCGAGCTCAACACGACAAGCGCGTTAGCCAACTACGCCACCGAGACGGGTAAATAGCTGAATATTAATGAAGATAAATAATAATAATAATAATAATAATAATACTTAGCACCGTGTCTTACTAACTGTTTGGGTTACGAATGCACTGCGCATATCTCTGGTAAATCGTGGGTGGTTTCTTTTCCCTTTAAAGCGATTGGCCCCTTTCATTTGTCGTGGAAATGCAGAGCCGTGGGAACAAACGGTTATCTTCAAGATTTTTTTTTATTGTTTTGCTGTTTTATTTTTGGAAACGGTTTGTTCAAGAATAGGAGCATGTTGATTAAGTTATACTTTTTTATATACACACCTCCTCTATAATTTTAACAGTGATCAAATATTGATAAAATTGACCTTTTTCAATAGAAAAATTCCTGCTTCCTAACCAAAAAATAAGAAAAGATAACAGTTAATAAACATCGACACATTATCGGCTGTATCGCGGGACTTATTTTGTTGGAGAAAACCCGCAAGGAAAAAAAAACACTCTTCAGAAGAGACGTTGTTTGACTCACCCCACATTATCGAACCGTCTCTCAACGGGAAATTTTCATATTATGTTTATGAATCACAGAATGTATCCAGATAAGTTTTTTTTTGTACTATAAAATGTATGTGATTTTATTTGATGAACTACTTGGTTTAGTGAATGGAAATATTGCAAAACGTGATACCATCTTGAGGAAGAGTATTTATTATTCCTGCAGAAAGACGTGTCGTGACATTGAGGCACAACTGCCTGTTAAATCCTGGCGTAGTTTGATTCGCGTTTCTACCGCTAGGTGGTTTTAACGCCTCCAGGGGTAGCGGTCAAAATGTTGGTCTAGACGAATACTTATTTTCTAACTTGATAACAAGGGTTTCATTCAAAGGCCCGGTTGCTAGCCTTTTAACTGTTAGAATAGGCCCATGCGTGTGCAAGTAACAGCGGTGGCATACATACTCATTACTATCAAAGTAAAAAAGGTCAAAAACCCCGCTGATGGTGCTTTAGAGCCAATGACCGTAGGTTCGGGGAAATGTTCGCGTAGGGATCCAGAATAGATCAAGACCGAACAAGAATATTCTTTGATGTGGCGGGCATAGACCGACAACTGGTGGATTGGTGCCGAATAGAACAACGAACAGATCTAGTTACAATTTTCTGTTCGAAAAACCGTCCACACTTGTCGCGAACATGTTCGTTGTTCTGTTCTAGTCTGGACGCGGCTTAATACGTTGAAGAAATTGACACTTTGCAGGAGAACTTCATTGGAAATTACTTAAACTTATTATATTTTAATCAACCTGATAAAATGTATCGTGCAATAACCGAACACAACAATGAGGACTTAATTGCAGAAAATATTGATGATGAAGTTATACTATTAGATCAAAATAAGGAGCTGTGTGACAAAAATTAGAATAATAGCCTTAGGACAGGGAACATCTCCTGCACAATTGAACTTGAATCCAGACTTAGAAGAATTGTCTTTCCCAAAAATATATTGCTATTTCCCGCATGAAGAGAGATAAAGGGCCGCATACAGCCCGCGGGCCGGTGGTTGTGCACAGCTGATTTAGAACTTAGAAAGATAAATTTTATTTTATTACTTGGGTTTTAATATTTCTGTCCCCACCCAAGACCATCAAGACCAAGTGAATATGGAGTTAGCAAAGGGAGGTACTGTACATTTACGCGCCTCGGTGGTGTAGTTGGCTAACGCGCTTTTCGTGTTGAGCTCAACCGATGAGGACGGGGAGATCGAGGTTCGAATCTCGGTCGGGTGAACTGGGGGTGGTTTTTCCTAAATGGGTTTCCACTCTCCCTCCACGCAAATGCGGGGTCACTTCCTCTAATTCAACCTTCCCAATTCCTAATCCATTAGAGTAATTAGTACTTAAAAGCGTATAACCCGAACGGGTAGTAAGACGCGGTGCTAAATATTATTATTACTGTACATTTCTACAAAACAAATAATATTTATTTGGAGGTATTTATTGTGTATTTTACAAACCAAAAGATTTTAACTGAGCCCGACGTGCAAACGTACTTAATTCGCTAATTACTTTGTGGTTAATTTGTCACTGTGATAGGGCGAATCCCATTTTTAGCGCTTTAAATATCTAATTATGTAAATACCGTGTTCAGGGTTTTTACCGGCAAACCCTATGGGAAGAGACCATTATGTATTATATACAATTTCCATAAATATAATCATTCATTCAACCCAAAGCTCTGCCTTTCATTTATTCTTGATTGTATAACGTTGCTTTCTTCTGCCTTGCCAAAAGATTAAATTGTCAAGTGTAATTAATTTTCTCCACATTATGCTATAAATGGTAAGGTATCTATTTCCCTAACTGCCACTAGTTTGTAGCGACAGATTTTGAGCGTCTAGTACCATTCCAAGCGCTAATGCGCTTAGTTATCCACTATACTGTTTTTCATTTGTTGGTGTTTTTAGAAAGGTGTATCATTAACCTGGTCACAACGAAAGTCGACAAACATTGGACAACGCATGTGCGAACAAGCGAGCAGTCAATCCCGAGACGCGGGTTAGTTGGCCTACATTTCACCGAGTACGCCGGTAGCGATAGTAGTCCACGTCTCATAGAAAGGGCCTTTAAGGAAATACAAACATTTTCTTCGTCTAGAGTTCGTAACATTTTACTATTTCATCAGAGTTATTTTAGACTATCCAACACCTTAGCTCAATCGGTAGCATGTTTGTCTACTGAGTTAAGGGTCCCGGATTCAATTCCCTGCATGGCTGGAAAATGTATCGTTGGTGAAATGTGTGTTTATACTTTCACATTGATAAATTAGCGGCCTGAAACTGAATGTTTTGTCTGTCTTGGTCTTAAGGTGTATTAGAAGGCATTAGAGGCTACGATAGGCCTAGCAAGCCGGTAGTGGAAAATATATGGTTGGACATAAAACTGACCTAGACAACATACTGGAAACCATAATGGATGTAAAGTTTTCTTAGAGCACCTTTTGGCTCCAGTGGTCTAAGTCTCTGACTACAGATCTTGTGGTCCCAAGTTCAATCTCCGATGCTTATAGGGCCCCTACACGGTCAGTATTAATAAAGTAATAATTAGTACTGACAGTAGTACTGACCATGTTCTCACACTCGTTAGTATTTCCTTCAGTCTCAGCAGCAAACAAGGACTGCCCACGCCTTTTCCCTAGCATCCATGTTGTTGTATCCAGGAGCTGAGACTGATAAACATAATGATACGAAGACTGACCGTGTATAATCTCGTAAATACTGATGCGTACTGACAGACTGATCGTGTAGGGACGTTATTACAACTTTTATGTGAAGCATTGGGCTTAATACAGTGTCAAATCAGCCTCTTAAGGACAAATGAGGAACTAATTGAATGAAGAAGTAGCAGCTTCAATATAGAGAACTAAGATTAACTGAGAGTTGTGCTGACCACATGACACCGTCAATCCGTAGAAATTGGCACTAACTTCACCAACAGAGGAAGGCCTCTCGGTCGTTATGGCTCAAATGCGCGCAGATGCCATGGAGTTTTTTAAATTATTTATAGGTATTGATACTATCTATCAAAGGTGACAACTGTAGAGCACATGACTTGACGTATGAAGAGGTGAAAGAATATAATTTTCTTTGAGAATGAGTGAAAAACCATTTAAAGAAAACAATCTCAGCCATTAGGGTATTGTGAGAGACATCAATAGATCTAAGTTGAAGGTAAATTCTTTTTCGCTTCAACTTGGACACCCAAAGGTATCCTCGCTTCTTCCAAACATTTCAAAAGAAGAAGGAAGTTTCTGTAAATTAGTGTGTAAGTCGTGTGTTGATGTAGTCATTCGGTTTAGAAAATGCACTTAGATTACTGGGTCTACTATTAATTTTTCCAACAATATCCTATTATTATTATTATTAGCACCACGTCTTACTACCCGTTCGGGTTATACACACTTACGCTAATGTGTAGTGGTAGGGTGATTGTGGGATGAAATGGAGGACCTACAGTTTAACGTGGGATCCGAACCACGGTGGAGGCCTGGCATTCCCCACATTCATAATATGTCGTAATTAGTAGTTAAAGCGTATAACCCGAACGGGTAGTAAGACGCGGTGCTAAATAATAACAGATACTGTTCTCTCTACCAAAATCATAGTATACACTTGGAATTAGCATGACCGAAGTTTTCCAATTTCATTATTTCTTTGGTTGTTGCTTTATTTCCTGATATTGATCACTGTATAGAGTAACCCTATGATTCGATATCTTTAATTGTTTATAACAAACTATCATATGTTGGTGACTAATATTCTTTATTGTTGATAGAATTAATTCTTGTACTGATGACTTGTTGTCTTATCTTCTGATCCTTAGGGTGACCTGGCGGTCTAGGGGTAAGGTGTCAGACTTCTGTGCTGGCGTCCGGGGCTCAATCCTCGGTCCCGGCAAAGATTTATCTGATTACCGAACCCTTCCTTCACCTCGGACAAGACATCTTGTGAATGTGAGGAATGCCAGGTCTCCACCGTGGTTCGGATTCCACGTTAAACTGTAGGTCCTCCATTTCATCTCACAATCACCCTACCATTACACATTAGCGTAAGTGTGTATAACCCGAACGGGTAGTAAGACGCAGTGCTAATAATAATAATAATAATTCTGATCTTTCATTGTTGATAACATTATTTCACTGTTGCTAGTGTATTGTTTGATGCTCATTGGTGGTGTACACTCGTAGGTGCTGATGTGTGTTTTCGAGTTCCTAATACCATAAAGTAAGTAAGTCGTCCTTGTATATTTAAATTCGTGACTTGTTGTACCGTGTTTTCTGAACTAGCACTTTCGAAACTAAGAATTCTTTTTTTTTTACTACCCTGTTGTACTACCTGTTCATGTTATGCACATATGTACTAATTATTCTAATGAGTTAAAGATGGGGAATGTTGCATTTAAAGTAAGTATACATACATTTGCATAGAAGGAGAGTGGAAAAACCATCTGTAAATAAACACCTCAGTACACGTGACTAGGATTCGAACCTTGGTCTCCCGGTCATCGGCAGTATAGTCTAACAAGAGAGTGACGCCTTTAACCACACGATAACTGAATAAATTCATATTGAAGATTTGTAAATCTAAAAGTATACAAATTACTGTAGTTGAATTCTGAGTATGTTATGTTCAATAAAATAATCAATATTGGTTCCATTATAATAATAATTCGAGATACTGTAGTAACATTGTGTTCTAGGAAAATAAGGAGAGAATATTGTAACTCTTTTAAGATTCATAGTTATGTTGTGTCAATAAATCTCTACATAAATAGTCTACTTTTTACACTACACCAATTACTGTTTCAGCCTGTGACCTGCGGGCCTATCCCCGAGATGTTTCGAGTTGATTCCATTGCGAGATTGGTCGTTCACGTGACACAATCTTGAAACTTTTTCTATTTAGCTATTCTTGAAAAAAATTTCGTTACGGATTGAGATTTTTTCATTCGGATAGATCTCACTGCGGTTCTACCTCTCGGAATCGTCAATATCGCAACAGATAGTTCGAAAATATTTGTTGTTGGACAAAATGTAAAATGGCGTAAACATAGCCTTACTATTTGATAATAAGAGAACTTGAAGAATTTGAAAATGAATTTAATAGAATGCCACGTATATTTCGTGAACGCGAAGACCCTTTTGAGCTGTGTGATAAGAAATTTATTAATTTGTTCAGGCTTAATAAACGGTTTTATTCAAATAGAAAGGCATTCCATCCATATGCTGTATGTTATTTAATTTTGGCTTTTTATGTACCTATTAAAGTTATTAAGATATATCATACATGATGTAATAAGTTATACTAGTAATAGCTTTTTATTTAATCGTTTAGCGAAACAAAGAAACATACATAAAGTGTAATCGGCTTTTGCTCTTTGCTTATTCTCTTCCAATCCAATTTTATTTAGACTTTATCTATGGCTAACCTTAACCAACAAAAAGTAAAACCGAGATAAAACGAAGATGTCGAAGACAACATTTTTGTTATTCTATTGTTTAAATGGCTGAAGGGTGCGTTCACACAGCTATAAAGTAAATCTCAAATCACAATGTTTGACACCGGAAGTTCGGAATTTTTCGCTTAATACGAAATTAGAAGACTCAACACGAATTGTGAGATTATTAACTCAGGAATGGCTACTTTACAGATATGAAATTACGAGTTCGAGTTGAACATGGCGAGATTCACCGTAGTAAGATAAACTCGCAACATCTCCGGGATAGGCCCACTGGGTCAGTTTTTATTCAAGCCATATATTTTCCACTACTAGCCTTCTAGGCCTGTCATAGCTTCACACGTCTTATAATATAACCTAAGACTAAGACAGGCACAACATCCAGTCCCCAGCCGTTAGCTTATCAATGTGAAAGCGTAAGCCCATATCTCCTCAATATAAATAGCCTATACTAAATGATGTTATTTTGTCCTTCAGTTCCAGTAGGCTACTCACTATTAGGAAATCAAACTCTCTAACCCGGTGGCACACTGTAATTATAATTTAGTAGTGTCACGTAATAGCAACCGAGAGAAAATACTCATTAGGAGCCACAAACTGGGTACGAGCTTAGAACTATTTATATAGAAATATTATTTGGGCTATATTTAATGTTCTAAAATAAATGCACAATACAATTTATGCGATGCTTTGTCTTAAAATGTGTATTTATAATGTTGTTTTTTGGTAAACTCTCCTCTAGTGTAGATTTTTTGTTTGACGAATATTTAGGATAGAGTCTATACGAGTCAAATAACTTAAAACATAAGTTGATATTCATAAAGGCTATCTATATGCGATAGTCAAACTCTATATTCTTGGTTTAGCGAGTTGCATCCCTGTGTTTAGGTGATATGTATATAATTATATACATATATACATATTTACCTGTAAATAAATAAATAAATATACACACACATACATTAGGGTTCTGTTTATTTGACCCCTAAAACACATTATTTTATTTTTTGAGTAGGTATTCATGAGAAAGTTATATATATTATCTTATATAATTTTTAGATACATTTTAGGAGTCGCTACCAAGTCATGAAATTTGAAAATTTAAATAAAAATAGCACAAATTAGTTCTATATACATATATGTCTGGGATACATATAGAATATACTTATTTTTGTATATTGATATTTATGTATATTTAACAAACATATCAACATCCTTAAACATGATTTAAAATAAACATTAATATTAGGATAACAAATTACATCTTCTCATTTCAGGGCATTTATATCTGAATTGTTTCACCACTAACCACTACCGTTTTTATTCTTCAAATGAGTCATGTAATTTGTTGTATTCCTCCATCAATGCTACTCCTTGTTCTGTAATATCGTTAACAACCATAATTGATTGAACAATTTCTCTACTTGTTTCATAGTCATAATTTTCTTCCCAAATTTATATATTCTTCCATAGAAAATCTGATGGAATACCTGCTATTCGGAATTTTTTTTTTTAGCCAAATACAAAATCTTCTATATTTTTCTTACCAACAAGATCAGGATCCATACATATATGTTTCCTTGGAGACTCCATTCCTTCATTGTTCAAGGCGTCCAACATCTTCCGCTTTGTCAGAGTTGAAACTTCTTGGTTAATAAAAGCTAATACAACCAGCTCCTCTGATAGGTGGCCAATAAACTTAATGGCAACTATGGACAACGCCTGATTTACTGTCTTGTATTTTTTTTCTTTTTAGATCTTTCAGGAGCTGCAGAGATTTTCTAGGTGGAAAAAAAGACAAGGTTTCTTGATACCAGAGTGGTATGTAAACTTTTACTTCTATCTTCATCAACTTGAAATAATCTCTAAATAAATACACCTTAAATGAATGCATTGGTTTTGCCTTCTATATAGCATGATGAAGTCCGGCAGGTGCTCTGAAAAACACCTCCTAGGAATATAATAGTAAGGTAGTAATTAGTTGTAGTCATCTCGAGGTTGGAACTTTTCAAGTTACTTCTAGGATAAAGAGATCATGTCAGGGGTAATATTTTTTAATTCACTTAGGGTAGAAGCATCAGAAACGACACTTTTAAACTCAGTATTTTCAATAGTGTTTAAGGTGTTTTTAAATCTTTTGTATAATAATATTTCTGGAACAGTTAACGCCCAAGCGTATAAAACAACTATTGCGTCTAGCATGACGTCCATGAAATGAGTACGACAGGCCAACCATATCATTTATTTGTCCATCTTTTGTTCCAAAAGAATACATGCCCTGTACCTTGGTACAGTATTTACTGATGTAGTGTCGAAATTCATACATTTTAATCTCAAAAACTTCTGAAAGTGCTGAATTTTCTGCTGCAGAAACAAGTTTTTGAACAGCGAGAAGTCGATCATCACTCTTACCTGATATCACAGTTGGAAAGCGATACAAGTTTTCATGTCCAGTTGTACGAGTATATTATATATATTTTACCATCCCAGTGATTAGTGACTTCTGGCGTAGATACACTCCTAAAGACTTCGCAATCTTCTGTAAACACATTATACACTAACGATAGATAGATGAATTGAATTGGGAAGTTGTCAGTACGACAACTGCTTTTCTATCACTTAATTTTGAATCATAAAAACTAACAACCAAATCATCGTCAAGAAGTTTCTTCCTACCAAACTTTTTTAGAGGTGATTCAGAGGTCAAGGGACCTTGATCAGCAGAAGCATATTTATCAGATAAATCGATCTCTTATTCACTCGAAGAAGAAGAAAAAAAAGAAGACAATGTAATTGGGTGTTCACTCATTGATTGATTTAATAATCTCCTCCTCTTTCTTGTGCTTGCATTCTCTTTACACGAGCTTTTACCTTTTCAGTTTCAAATACCTTTTAGGTGAGTACTATTTTACCTATGCTTCAGATCTTTCCAGGACGTCCATTTTCTCGTTGAGCAAGAATAAATTATTTGTGTTCCTAAATACGAATAATTCTTAGAATATCAGCATGGGCGATATAAAAAAAAATCTTACAGTTTCTTCTGCCATTATTCTCCTGGTTTTAACCCTTCTAAACATTTAGTCTTACTTTATAGATTTATACCTTCATTTGCATGCACCTTAATGTTGTAACAAACACAAAACAAACCTTAAACACAAGTCATTTGACTACTTATATATAACATTATGGACTCGTTTACACATAAATAGAAACTAAAACCTACAAACACAACAATTAGATAGCTTGAGTGCGATGTTATGAGAACGTGGCATGTAGCATTGAGGCTACAATCTATTATTATTATTATTATTATTATTATTATTATTATTAGCACCGCGTCTTACTACCCGTTCGGGCTGTATGCACTTACGCTAATATGTAATGGTAGGGTGATTGCGAGATGAAATGGAGGACCTACAGTTTAACGTGGGATCCGAACTACGGTGGAGGCCTGGCATTCCCCACATTCACAAGATGTCTTGTTTTCACAAGATGTCTTGTCAGAGGTGAAGGAAGGGTTTGGTAATCAGATAAATCTGTGCCGAGACCGGGGATTGAACCCCGGACCCCAGCGCAGAAGTCCGACACCTTACCTCTAAACCACCAGGTCACCTGCTACAATCTAAAACCTACTGACGGCCAAACAATGCTGTAGGGAAAGGTAAAGAGAGGGCTCAAGGGAGTGAGGGTGGGACGTGGGTTAGTACCTGGTAGAGGAAATTGTGATATAAAAGTAATAAGCAATTCGTGGCTCAGGCTCTCACAATATCTTTTAGATGGATCACTTCAAGTTAAAATTACCAAATTTTACAAAACTTTGATGTGGGTTAGTGACCTCTAAAATTCAATAAAATCTGATGAAATTTCAACCAAACCCATTTTTCAACAAATAGAACAAAATAGCAGGGTGCCCCAATGATATTTAAAAAGTTGAATTTTAATCAGCACTCTAATATACATATATGTATATATATTTGACCTCGATGGTCTTGGGGTAATGTTATCACCTCTGGTTCCGATGTGTGTGGCTCCAAGCCAATCCTAGGTCGACAGATTTTTCTTCAGCGATTGAAGCATGTCAAAGAACCCTCTAAGTCTAAGGTATGGGATTTTAAAAAAATAATGTAGGCTTTTTCGCGCTTGTGCATAGAAATTCAGTGCAGAAAATAACGGGGAACTACCACACTTCCTAAACTTCCCTAGTACATGGGAGGCACTAACCACCCGAAGAGCTAAAACCATACTCAGATCCGGATGCATTTAAATTACATAAATCCAACCTTCGGGTTGTTGACTTATGAGTTATGAGCGTTCGTCATAGCGGGCCCAAATCAGCTCCTGGTTCGCTAGAGTTATGGGAGTAAAAAGGGAAAAGAAAATACCAAGATATGCCAGATATATGTGAAGGACATTCGTATCTGAACGATTACTCGAAATTTTCCACAGTGACGATGAGGGACAGAGAGAAAAAGTTTCTTGTTAATAACTACAGTATATCCCTATTAATACAGAATTAAGGTTTTTGCACAGTTCTTATCTGTGAAGCCATTTTAAAATGGTCAAAAACGGCTTTTCCGAAGCATTTTTAAAATCTATATATCATTTAATATTTCACAATGTTCAGTATTAGGGACTTCTATTAGCTATTTATCTCCATTAATGTTTGATCAGAAATAATACACGTGTAATAGTGTTCGTGTAGATTTACGATATCTAGCCGACTGTATCACAGAATTGATTAACAGGTGATGTGAGCTTTTAAGAAGTGATATATATATATATATATATATATATATATATATACCCCTAGTTTATATATAAATAGCACCTATTTTGTATAAATAGCACTTAATTTTGATATAAATAATCCTTAGTTTACATTACGAACTTTCAAATACTTATGAAGAGGCCTAATTTCTAACATAGATACTTTATAGTGTGCACTACATGTTACTACTCACTTGAGCTAACCAAATATAGATAAGGATTAGGAAGATCGAATTTAAAGGAAATGTACCCGAATATTCGAGTAAAAAGATGTGGAATGTATAGGGAAAACGCCCTCATTATATATGACCATAATTCTAAACCTGATTTCTCAGATCTTCATTGCAAGAATTACGTTTAGGCCATCTTACCACGCAAGTTTTTGTTCCTAATACAAATCGATCGTGATCCAAGCGAATTGCTAAAAAGAGAAATTATTTTTAAATATTAACATGCATTATAAATAATTGAAATGTACAGCACATTCCATTTCTATTGGAAGGGAACAATCTAACCTTGACTGATTACATTATATTATTATTATCTACACCAGGGGTGTGCAAACTTACTTATATGAGGCCCAAATGAAAAAAAATAATTGGTGAACAAAATACTTTTATTCATTAATTTTTCTTCAAAACTCATAAAAATAAATAAATAAATTATAAGCACATATAATATGTTTAAATACATTGCTAATGCAAAACAATCATGAATACCTCAGTGGCTTATCATATTTCTAAATTCGTTGAGAAGATTTATCTGGTGGAGTGAGAGACGAGTGAAATTGAGAGGGTTATTCTCAGGAGAGAAGACAGATACTCATCAAAAAGTTGATTTCTATGATCAGTTTACCTAAGTTTCATGGTTTAAAACAATTATTATTCGTAGGAATATGATGATGCAAACAATGCCATGTATTTTTAGAATTTTTTTTACCAAATTATGAAAACTTAAAAATTAAATCTGGACACTAGAATCGAACTCGGGACCTTCGGCTTAGTATGCCACTGCTCTAACCACTGAGTTATCCAGGATTCGTCTCATGGTCAGGGTCACTCTCCACTTATATTTTAAGGCAGATTCTATGATGGACGTCGGCAACAAATGTATGATTTCATTAAGATCACGAGCTATTAGATAACGCAGCCATGCTCGACTCTAGTTGGCTTATTGCCGCCACTTGTACGATTATTATAATTATATTAGTAGTGGTAGAACATTGGCGTACTAAGCCAAAGGTCCCGGATTAGATTCCCATGTCCAGGTGTCATTTTTCAATTTTAAGAATATGATAAACTCTCACTAAAACCAATATAATAGTTTTGGATATTTGATTTTTAGAATTTAACAAGTTTGTAAATGTTGATCCTAACATGGTTCTATACAAATACAGTATTGTTGTGTTTAAAAAAAAGCCTGATTCACGACGACAAACACTTTAAATTATTCATCCCACGGGCCGGATTGAACACACTGGCGGGCCGTAGTTTACCTATCCCTGATCTGCATCATAATGCAACTAAGCAAGGTTAACTTGTTTTTTTTATCACTTTGTCTTACTAACTGTTCATGCTATACGCATATCCTATATGATGATTATTATTATTTAGCACCGCGTCTTACTACCCGTTCGGGTTATACGCTTTAAGTACTAATTACTCTAATGGATTAGGAATTGGGAAGGTTGAATTAAAGGAAGTGAACCCGCATTTGCGTGGAGGGAGAGTGGAAAACCATTTAGGAAAAACCACCCCCAGTTCACCCGACCAAGATTCGAACCTCGATCTCCCCGTCCTCAGCAGTCGAGCTCAACACGACAAGCGCGTTAGCCAACTACGCCACCGAGGCCGGTTATATGATAATTACTCTACTGGGGTAAGGATGAGGAAGGAGGTATTTTAGAGTTAATCTAACAGTATTTGCGAGGTATATACCCCTCATACTCACTATAGCCCTCGTACTCACTATAACCCTCGTACTCACTATAACCATCGTACTCACTATAACCGTCGTACTCACTATAACCACTGTACTCACTCTAACCATTTTACTCACTATAACGACCGTACTCACTATAACGACCGTACTCACTATAACCGTCGTACTCACTATAACCGTCGTACTCACTATAACCGTCGTACTCACTATAACCACTGTACTCACTATAACGACCGTACTCACTATAACCATCGTACTCACTATAACCATCGTACTCACTATAACCATCGTACTCACTATAACCGTCGTACTCACTATAACCGTCGTACTCACTATAACCGTCGTACTCACTATAACCACTGTACTCACTCTAACCATTTTACTCAATATAACGACCGTACTCACTATAACCATCGTACTCACTATAACCGTCGCACTCACTATAACCGTCGTACTCACTATAACCCCTGTACTCACTATAACCCCTGTACTCACTCTAACCATTTTACTCACTATAACGACCGTACTCACTATAACCATCGTACTCACTATAACCGTCGTACTCACTATAACCCTCGTACTCACTATAACCACTCTACTCACTATAACCATCGTACTCACTATAACCATCGTACTCACTACAACCATCGTACTCACTACAACCATCGTACTCACTACAACCATCGTACTCACTACAACCATCGTACTCACTATAACCATCGTACTCACTATAACCATCGTACTCACTACAACCATCGTACTCACTACAACCATCGTACTCACTATAACCATCGTACTCACTATAACCATCGTACTCACTATAGCCATCGTACTCACTATAACCATCGTACTCACTATAACCATCGTATTCACTACAACCATCGTACTCACTATAACCATCGTATTCACTACAACCATCGTACTCCCTATAACCATCGTACTCACTATAACCATCATACTCACTATCGCCCCCATCTTATCGGGACATGGAAAAAGCCTCGACGGAAAGGATGTATGATCAGTAGGTTTGGGCACTCCCTGGGAAACGGTACGTTAGTACTGGCTAATAATTCCACTACTGGACTATTATTGTTGTAGAATATATGTGGAGTACTTTTATTAGCTACATATAATAGATAAAATAAATGGTGCGGAACTCCACGTGGACTTTCTCACCCCTTTGTTTAAAAATTGAGATATTTACTCAAAACTCGTAATATATTTGAAACGAAATACTATACACTAGAAACCCGAGCAAAAATTGCGCTATACTAACGTTAAACATTTGTTGACTCCCGGATTTAAATTTTATGATTTTATTTAAAAAAAAATCTTCACTAGTAGATTTGGACAAAAAAAAAAAGAGATTGATATTGGGTCCACAAGTGTCAATAATTCGTGTTAAAATTTCGAATTTCAATTAAAACTTTCAACATTTTATTAGGAGTTACACATCTTCATGTCATCGCATTTTTACTAAATTACTCATTTATAAATTTAGACCAATTAAAAAAGATAAATATTTACTCTTGATAATAAAATGATAGAAATATTTAATTTATATACAACAATTGCCCCTAATATATTAAAGAAAAAAGAATATAAACATTTTGAGGGACCTACTTATCTACTTACTCTATGGAATTAGAGAATTATTGCGTTAAAACTTAAATAATATCTATGTACAACGAAAGTTCACCAAATTGTATTAATATATTTTCCAATATCTCCAAAACTATTGATTTTTTAACGATACATTTCAAAGAAAAGCATTTTATTTTTAATAGTACTACAATAATTTTGCAATGAAAACTATTTTATTATTATTATTATTTAGCACCGCGTCTTACTACCCGTTCGGGCTATACGCTTTAAGTAATAACTACGCTAATGGATTAGGAATTGGGAAGGTCAAATTAGAGTAAGTGAACCCACATTTAGGTGGAGGGAGAGTGGAAAACCATTTAGAAAAAACTACCCCCAGTTCACCCGACCGAGATTCGAACCTCAATCTCTCCGTCTTCAGCAGTCGAGCTCAACACGACTAGCGCGTTAGCCAACTACGCCACCGAGGCGGGTATAAGTTTTTTAATATCTTTAATAGTTGTGGCTATAAAGAAGTTTCCACTTCTGTAAAGTACCCTAAAAGTATTTTTCATTGGAAAATGAAAATAGCCATTTTGGTTATAATCTTAATCAACGCCTAGATACGAATTTTAATAAAAATCGTTAGAGCTGATTTTGAGAAAATGGATTTTCTCTCTTTTTGCCCTTCATTAAACTACTCTTAATTTTAGGGTTAAACAGACACACAGATAGAGAGCATTGCAAAATCCTCTTTTTAGGGTTAGGGGGACCATGAAACGTCGACATCCATCAACATATCTGGTTAGTTTTTTTTACGGTCGCAATACTTAACCTTTCGTCTTAGAAAAGTTAAAAAATATATATTTGCCCTTAGCTTGAACATTATTGGTTTTATAAAAATATGGTTTAAGTAAAATATTTGTATTATAAATAGATCTAGGACTACATATTTGCAATGATAAGTAGTTTCATATCTCAGATAGTTTCAAAGATATGATAAAAAATAAGAATTTATACATCTGACTGGAACCCTTAAATTCATTTTGCCGAAATATTGAGAGTGGCTATTTTGTTTGGAATATTTATAAATATTTTGAAATGAAACTTAATCAAAATTGTTTGAGCCGATTTTGAGATAATCGATTTTATCTCTTTTTACCCTTCAGTAAGCTACCCTTAATTTTAGGGTTGGATACCCAATTCCAAAAATCCCTCGGGGCAACCCTATGAAAACCCTAGATACCAAGTTTTAGCCTGATCGGTAAAATAGTCTAGGCTCTATTCGGAGATACAGTACATACAGACAGACCGACGGAAATTCAAAAACCACATTTCGGATTCAGGGGTGAAAGGGGGGGAGGGGGTCATGGAACTTCAAAATTCATCATCTCGAGTTCAATTTTTTGGACGATCACAAACAATACTTTCTTTAACTGTAAGATAGCGATAAAATAAAAAGTAGCGCTCCCAAATCACATGTTCTTACGCTCGAGTCTTTAGTAGTTAACACTAAAACTGTGCCTGATGGTTCAGTATTTATCATGGAAATATATATATATATATATATAAATTTATATAATAAATATTACTAAACTTTACATATCCCCTAGGATGATTTCGCGTACACAAGGTTTTGAAAGCGTCACTCATACAATATACTTTACTAGCGATGATGGGGAGATCTTAGTTCAAACCCCGGTCGGGTGTAATGAAGGTGGTTTTCCTAAATGGTTTACCACTCTACATACACGCAGATGCGTGTGCTATTCCTCTAATTTCGGCCTTTCTAATACCTAGCCCATTAGCATAATTATTACATAGGCGTATAACCTGAACATGGTAGTAAGACGCGGTGCTAGGAATAATATTTGTTTTTTTAGGTATTGATAATATATATACAACAGCTGAAGATAACATGACTTGACGTATCAACACATGAAAGTATTGGACTGTACCTACCCAGGCTATCAGCATATTTACGTAAAGTGAGTAGGAACATGAAAGTTTGCGTGAAGGAAGAGTGGGAAACTATTTATGTAAAACCGCCTCGGGTTATTTCGGTAGGTCTCGAACCCGTACCTTTCCACCACCAGCCAACTAAACGAGACGAAACTGACTCATTTAACCTCATGTCTAACTGTAGAGATATATCGTAATTATTTAAGTCAGTTGACGTAATATTGTGCATCTAGTTTAAAAATCAATCAACTATCAGTGTCTTTTGAGGTGAAGATGCTTCTCATCAGAGGCGATAGAACAGCTTTATTATTATTATTATTATTATTATTATTATTATTATTATTATTCATGAGATTATTACAAAGATGCACGTGTAGTTTTATCACATGATTTATTGGATAAACACCAAATAACATAATTGTAAATACAGTAGCCCCACGGCTTCTTTGGTGCTGACTGACAGCTGACGGCTTTGAAAAGTTACCAGACCAAATTATGTATCCCTACGCAGAACCAAATGATCTGCAA
The DNA here is from genome assembly GCA_902151425.1 of Timema shepardi. Lineage (NCBI taxonomy): Eukaryota > Metazoa > Arthropoda > Insecta > Phasmatodea > Timematidae > Timema > Timema shepardi. Next base: position 3,773 of record CABFVX010001436.1, on the reverse strand, counting down.
AAACATGTGCTTAGCAGCTGTCACTTCCGACTGTCAAAATGTAGGTATATACCTAAATGTTGACTGTCAGAAGTCAGCTGTGAGCTGTCAGTCAGCACCAAAGAAGCCATGGAGCTACTGTACATGGTTGTACATTCGCTTGAAGGATTTCATATAGTGGTTTTCAATGATTTCCTCTTTCGCAACAAACGGTGTGAAAACCTTACGTTATATTAATTGTATACAATTATCAACCAAATAATTAACTCGGCTCCTGCAAAAGGGAACTAAGTCAACATACGCATGTTTTACTTTCTCTCGACATCTCAGAGAGAAGGTATCGTGATCGTAAAACAAAAAAATAAATCGAAATCAATATTTTAATAAATGTCGATGATTCATGACCCACTGAAACAGAAAAAGTTGTTTTTGCAATGCCGTCTCTTTGTCTATCTGTCCATCTGTTTGTACCTCTGGCTAGAGCCAAAACTATTTTACCGATTGGGCTAAAACTTATCTGGGGTTTTCATAAGCTTCCTCCGAGGGGTTTTGGAATTAGATTTTAACCCTAAAATTAAGGGTAGCTTACTGAAGAGCAAAAAGAGAAAAATAGATTTTCTTGAAATTCGCTATAGTAATTTTATTAAATTTTATAGCTAGACACTTACTGCTTATCACTACAAAAAAAAAAAAGGAAATTCTCATGTTCTCACTAAAATTACTTTGAGGGTAATTGGCACGAGGGAAATTTTCCAAATTTGATCATTTCTCTGCAACTATTATAGATACTAAATAGCTTATCGGTGTAAGATTGTAGTTCTATTAAAGATAAATATCTTTTATTTTGAATGTATTTTTATAAAACTAATAATTTCTTAGCTATATGCCAATATATATACTTTTTAATTAAGGTCTTTGAAAATGAATTTTATTCTTATACTCTTTGGTGGACAAAGACATTTATTTATCTTTTCTCAATTTTTCTGTAACAGTGCTCCAAGTTACTAATGCCATAGCGTAACAGTGTTATATTATTTAATTGATGATCTTTGGTGTAGTGTTTCTACAATAATGAATATACCTATTATTTCGTTTACAAATCATACACATTTTTAGTAAAATTTTAGGATAAAAGATTAAATAAATTTGTTCGGTGTACTGTACCATTTTTCTTATCCCAACCTATGATTTTTGTGGCGATACATAGATTGGTGAAGGAACTTAGGCTCACAATGGTAAATCTTTAACCGTTAACCTTGAAAAGTAGCAAGCTGGCCTTGTATTGTTCCACTATGGTGAGGTTTATAAGATAAGGTCATAGTGTAATACGGCAAGGTAAGAATGCTGCTTTCTTTCAGGGTGAACAGAGTGTACAAGATGTACAGAAACATATCAAGTCATTGACTGAGCTATTTCCACCATCATTTTGTTCAGTAGATTGCCGGGCTGGCCAATATCTCTCCACTCTGATGAAAATTTGTTTTAGTTTAGCATATTTTCATTATGAATGATCTGATTTTTTTAAAATGTACTCATTATTTATTACATGCTACTGACATGAGTCTGTGCAGTAAAATATAAGGAAAAAGAAATCAAAAATAAAGCGATTGCCCCACTAAATAAATTACAGCACTCTAAACAATCTGGAGCAATCCAAACAATAAAGCCATAAAATTGTTTTTTTATTTTCATAAAATGTTATAAAAATTAACTACAAGACTTGATTCTATTATAGATCGACATGCATGAATAATGTATCCTGTTCGTTGCTAATTAGGGAATTATTTGGGACTATGACATTTTCACTCCTGAATAATTAGAAATATAAACGAAACAAATTACGACACCAAGAATGCCACAAGTGAGTGGAAAATTAATTTTAAATAAATAAATAAAAACCTATCGCAAATTAACAGTTTCTTTCCTGTGTTTTTGCCTAGTTATTTACTACACGTTCACACTATCTAAATATTTATACAACAAGAGATGTTGACGAGGGAGGTAGAATTTAAAGAGAATGTACACATATTTGTGAAGAGGGTAAATGGAAAAATTGTAAGGGAAAAACAACTCACTCTACCTAAATGGGATTCGAACCCTAAACTGTTTATCACTGGTAAACCATACAAGACGGGACTAACCTCTTAGTCCACACAAGCAACTTACATGGCCTACCCGTTACTTTTGATCCACGCACTCTTCATTCATATATATATTTCGTCACTCGATCCACTCTCATCTCAACATGCCCAAATCAATATAACACGCTACTATTTAAATTTTAACTACAAAATGTCAAATACATATTTTAAAATAAATTTAAAGTATATTTAGGACCAGCAGAAGTAAACGGTGTGGCAATGGCTTGTCTGGTTACCCTGGCAACGCTTTTCTGAGATTCAATCAGACAGAAAGAAAATCTCTTCATTTTTTCTTCCGATCCAGTTTTTATCCATAGTGTAGGCTCATTTGTAATTTTGTGTATTTTGAAAGCAAAACCTCACTTGATTTCAAAATAAGGTATAATAAGCTTTATAAAAATTAGGGTGACTTTATTTTATCATTGTAAAGGTATAAAATCCAAGATGGCGTCAAAATGGCTTCCGTTCAACAGATTTTCACAATATTCGTAAGTAAATATATGATAAAATTACAACCAAAGTGTCTAACCATATGTTGTCTGGCACAATAGAACTAATGTAATCATTAAATTCAGCATAAATGTATTATTAATGGTTTTACTATGCAAGCAGTTACATTTACCTTTTAATTACAAAATATCTGTATAAAAATGTATTATTTGGATCAATGAACAAATCTAACTACGTACAGTTAAATAAAAATAGTTATTAAAGAGTTAGTTAGTCTTTTTAATAAGTAGATTCAATCAATCTATTGACCCTAGAGTTTTATTCATCACAATCCTCAGTTATCCTTGGTTTATTGTTGCAACTAAAAACGCAGCAATACAAGTTTCTGTACACTGAATATTGTTCTTGTGGCAGTTACCCCTTCCTTAGCATCCACACTTTATCAAATGCAAAATAGCCTCAGGAACTGGTGGATTCAATCATCGAGCAGGATATAGGTGATTCTAACAGACGTCAAAAGTCCAACCAAGTGCAACTGGTGATTGTAGGCATGGGTGATTTTCATTAGCTTTCTTCCAAATCATGGATACGTAAATGTGCCCGACAAATGTGCAGATCCAGTGATCCATAAGTTGGTGGAAGGTTTAGGCTGAACGATTTGAATACAGGGACCAACGGAACTCATTTACTTTTGAGTGGCTATGTGATCGATACAAAATGCAGACAAAGCGTTCCAACGGCGAGCATACATCAGAGGGCAGATCAATATCATTCCCAAGCATTTTTAATAAGTCCTGGATCTCATCATCACAACCCATAGTTGTATTGAAATACCAATCTTTGGTACTGCCAGAAAATCTACCAGAAACATACACTCCATCAGAGCATGGAAACTTAACTGTTCAGAAGCACCCTCTTGTCCTAAACTGTTATATATGTCCTGAACAGAAATGTTCTTCGTTTGTCTTCCCTTCCCTGTGAGGAAGATTGTGGACACGGGAATGCATGGATATGTGTGGACAAGCAACAATATATCAGTGTATAGAGGAATGGACAAGTTCTGCTACACTGGGAAAAGATAGAGCATGCAGTGTGTGTTTGTTTACCTTTTCTTGAATGTGTAGCATTGGGCTTACAAGACAGACGTAAACAACAACATTATAGAAGAAACTTACCGCATTCACCTCCTGACAAGACTCGCAT
>CABFVX010001435.1:124027-165765 GCA_902151425.1 Timema shepardi | reverse complement strand
CTCTACAACGTGGCTTCGACAACTTGGGGTTTCCAACGCATAACTCCACGAGAAAAAACATCTCTCTACAACGTGGCTTCGACAACCTGGGACTTCCAACGCATAACTCCACGAGAAAAAACATCTCTCTACAACGTGGCTTCGACAACCTGGGGCTTTCAACTCCACGAGGAAACCACCACACCTCAGGCCCTTACAATCACTAGAGATCATCCGTATTAAGATGTGATTGTACCTTATACGTGAGATATAATTGTTACAAATGTTAAATGAATGTGAGATTTAGTTGTTGTGATTGTAAAAAGTGCGTGGGATTTTATTGTTTCGAATGTGATAAGTATGCGAGATTATATTGTTGTTGTGAATGTGCCATGTGTGTGTGAGATTTAGTTGTTTTAAATGTTCCATATGTGTGAAATGTTTTTGTTGATGTGATCGTCATATGGTTATTATTATTTTTTTATTCAATTGAAGGCATTTAACGTGCACCTTCCGAAGTGACTGATTATATTAGCACACAACTTATATGCTAGCTCAAATCGTGAATAGACACAACATCCAGCCCTCCAGCTTTTAATTCATCAATGTGAAAGTGAAAATCTACATTTCACCAATGATACATTTTTCATCCACGCTAGGAATTGAACCCAGGACCCTTAACTCAATATTTTTTCCCCACAGTGTCTTACTACCATTCCAGGCTATACGTATTATTACGTTAGTGGTGTGGTGATGAGAAAGGTAACATTTAGAGGAGATTTACCAGCATTACCACCACTAAAACCAATTATAAAAAATAAATCTTAGTACAACCAACCGTGATTCGAACCAGAACTTCCAGTTACCGGCGTACCTAACCAATCAAGACTAACATTAAGACCAAGTTTTTCCCAATATATGTAGAGTTTACTACAAACCATGCGTGTATTTGTGGTTTGTAGTTCATGCTTCACTTATTCGTCACCGTTCGTGAATGTTAAGTGGGGTTTGTTCGTCAAATATATATTTGTGAATTCGGTGTTAATGGTGATTCGCTCTGAGGAACGTTAAAATGACACGAATCAAAGGAGACGAATAGCCACGAACGTGATCATTCTTTTCGGACTGCCGATGACGGGGAGATGGAGCTTCGAATCTAGGCAGGGTGTAATGAGATATTTTTTTTACATCCATTACTGTTTCCAGCCGGGGCAAGTTTTTTTTATCCAAGTCATATATATGTCCATTACCGGATGACTAGAGCTGGCCTAGCTTCATATGCGTTATAATTTACCTTTAGACTGCTACTGTACGTACTTTAAACACTGACACCGGCAGGCTGGCAGAGCACCCCTGGACATCGTGGCCCAGGGCAGTTTCTAGGTCGGTACCTAAAAAAGCTACAGCCCCCTCAACCTCAGGATCAGGCCGGATACCTGGGGAGGTGAGAGCTAACTCCTCCTCCCCTCCAAGTATACACGGATATGACCAGCACCGGGGACTCATGCCTACCACCTATCCAGGGTGATATCCGGAGCTGTTTACTTCCGCTCACAGAAGCGACCTTGCGATCTCCACTATTTCCCGTGTGTATGGGAATGGGATTACGCCCATTGCGCGTGGGAAAGTAGTCCCCCATTACTCGTGCGTTCGAGTGGAGGCACCCATGTTCTAGCACTACTAACTGCCCGGGTTATCACCGGAGCTCTAAAACGGCTCATCGCACAAACGACGAGGTCCGGGCCCACAGGCCCTGAACCCCGGGAGTCCGAACTCACAGGCCCGGACCCCATCGCTCTGCCAACGCCATCAGTCGTCGGCGATTAAACTCACTGCCCCACCGCGGCAAACCCATTTCTGGGCCGCTACCACGAGCAAGCTCGCGACGTGGTCTCACAGCCCAGCCCTGTCTACTACTTATAACGAAAGTAGTCTAATGGAGGCATACCAGGTCCGCAGAGCCACCCCGAGCATCTGTAGGTAACCGATGCAAGCATCAATCTTTCTGGCACGGTAACTTTAGACTAGGACAGGTACAACATCCAATCCCCGGCCGTTAATTCATCAATGTGAATGGGAAAGCCCATATCTTCAGCAATGATAAATTTTCGGCCATGCCAGGAATCGAACCCGGGACCCTTAGCTCAGTAGGCAGACATGCTACCGACTGAGATAAGGTGTTGGATGGTGTGCTAAATGTGGTTCTTCCAAACTGGTTTTCCACTCTTCCTCCAAGCAAATGCGGGCCTACTTCCAATAAATATAACCTTTCTAATCCCTTAAGCCAATAGTGTAATTAGTACTTAAGTGTATAACACGAATGGGTAGTAAGACGTGGTGATAGAAAAATAAAGTTCAGAATGATTCATGCAAGTTCATTGAATTCGTCAAATTCACCAGTTGGGGCGTTTATTTAGTGATAAAACGTGTTTGTTTCTTTATACGCCATAATAATAATGAAAATTGCACTCGCAGCTTCAACACCATCATCAACTCGAGAATGCTGACCCCTGTGGTGACGAAATCGTACGAACGACCAATCATGAGTCACATATTAAGAATAGTGCGTGTGTAGTCCTGAATTCACAAAATGCTACGAATTACTAGGAACACCACGGATTTCGAACCAGTAACCACGACACTCTTGTATTAGACTTCACAGCCTAAGGGCCAGTTTCATAGTCAAATTTAGTACGCCTCAAGTGCGGCGCTACACTAAGCTCATTACGACACCTACCTAAACTCGAATGGAATGGGCCGTTCTCGCATAGGAAACTGGCCCATTCCATTCTGGTTTAGGTAGGTGTCGTCTTGTATTTAGTGTAACGCCCCACTTGAGGCGTACTGAATTTGACTATGAAACTGGCCCTAAGACAGGGAGATTGGCGATATAATCTCGGTTGGTTTACTGAGAGTGATTTTCCGAAATGGTTTTCTACTCTACACGAAAATACGGGCACACCACCTCCAAATTCAACCTTCCTCATCACCAACCCACCTCGGTGGCGTAGTTGGCAAACGCGCTTGTCGTGTTGAGCTCGACTGTTGAGGACGGGGAGATCGAAGTTCAAATCTCGGTCGGGTGAACTGGGGTGGTTTTTTCGAAATGGTTTTCCACTCTCTACGAAAATACGAGCACACCTCCTCCAAATTTAACCTTCCTCATCCTTAACTCGTTAGCGTAATTAGTACATATTCGTATAGCTTGAACAGGTAGTAAGACGCGGTGATAAAAATAAAACTAGTACCCAGGAACCACGCTAGTCCGTAGCAATAATAATAATATTTGGCTATAGTTGCGAATGTTCCATGTGCTCTGTCCTTGGAGGGGTCGTGGCCTCCCAGCTATGAATCATGGTGCGAAAAGGAGAGCTCGCCCTGTTAGCATATATCACAACGGACAACAGGCCTTGTTAGCGCTTCAGCAGCGATCATCTGACCTCTACAGGGGGTCGTCCACGGCTTTATGACGCCACCTACTTGTCAAGAGCACAGCTGCTCCCTGCAACATCGGGACAACCACTTCAAGTGAAGGTCCTAACCGTGGCTGAGAGCGTTAGGGCCGTCTGGAACGAGAAACGAGTAGGGCAGACCCGCACGCGGTTCATCTGAAGTTGTACTCTGAAGTTGACGCGAGGTCAATATAGATTTTTTTGTACCACTGAGTTTTACTAACCATTCGGGCTGTACGCACATTTACTAATTTCACAAATGTGTTAGGTATGAGGAAGGTTGAATAAAGAGGAAGCGTACTCACATTTACGTGGGAGGAGAGGAGAAAAGTAATATAAGGAAATACACTCTCAGTAGCCTACACCTGACCGGGTTTTTAACCCTAACCTCCCTGTCACTGACAGTCTAATCTATTACTAAAGTGATGCCTTAAGGTAAGCGTCCACTTGCCCGCATCGTAATTTTGAATTCTATAAATTATTTGAAATGATACTGCGTTCACCTTCCGAAACGTATGTATAGTAAATCAGCAATGCCGATAATAATTCCGGAAGACAGATTAAAATCAAATCCGTGCGGTCATCTGAAGTGCTAAGTAGTGCACGCACTCCCTACCTTTCGCACCATTCGCATTTGGAATTCCCAGAAGTATTATCTCTATTTATACTCTGAAAATTGAAAAATGACACCTGGACTCAGGAATCGAGCCCGGGACCTTTGGCTTAATACGCTGATGCTCTCACCACTGAACTATCCAGAAATCGTCCCGTGCTCAGGGTCATTCTTCCCTCATATTTTAATAATTGTAAGGGATTGCATATATTACAATTATAATAATTGTACAAGTAGCAGCAATAAGCCAACTACCGAGTCGAAGGTGTTGCGTTATCTGATAGCTTGTGATCTTAATAACATCACACATTTGTAGCCGACGATTTTCCGCACGTCCATCATAGACTTTGCCTTTAAATATGAGTGAAGAATGACCCTGGATGCGGTATGATTCCTGGATAGCTCAGTGGGGGAGTATTGGCGTCCTGGGTTCGATTCCCGTGTCCAAGTGTCATTTTTCAATTTTCAGAATATGATATCTAGATGGAGAACTCCTCACTGAAGAGCATAGCTTTGGTTATTTGATTCTTATCTCTATTTAGTTAAGAGATGGACATTACAGTTCACTGTTGGGAATAGTACAAAGTGATCTAGTTCATTGAGATAAGCAATTAATTTATCTAGTTCACTAGTCCACGGACTACTTATTGTAGATCAGTCGTTGGCGACCGATAGAAATTCAATTTGTAGTTCAGTCGTTCGCGAACTATCGCGTGTGAATAATTTAACATTTCCCCTTATATCACTGGCTACATAGTAAATGTCTGCCGTCTGTGGAACGATTTTAAATTTATTTGAGTGTGCTCACGAATAAAATCTATAGATGGTTATTATTGTCAAAATAACTGAGATAGGCTTAAAAACAAAGCAAAAAATACTTAAATATAATAAAAAACATACATTCGCTCATAAAAATAATTCTTTAGAAGTCAAATGAGATTAGTTACAACAGCACCAGCTCTTAGCTTAAGGCTAGCTTCGTGGGGTACGGTTAGAGTATTTGTTTCTAAAGTAGCCCCACAGCTTCTTTGGTGCCAACCGACAGCTTTGAAAAGTTAACAGACCAAATTATGTGTCCCTACGCCGAACCATGTGATCTGCAAACACATGTGTTTAGCAGCTGTCAGTCAGCACCAAAGAAGCCATGGGGCTACTGTAGTAGCCTATATCCTAACGACCATCCGTGCCAGTGATGTCAGTGAAGATACTAGGACATAAAAGAAGACATGATATAAGTGAAGGATGGAACAGTTTCCTTCAAAAATCCAAATGCTCCAAATGCAGTGGCTACAGTATGCTAACTAAATCCGATTTGTGCGATGAGTCTGATGTGGGCCAGTGGGTGCTTATCAGAGAGGGTTTGTTTCAGAATTATTTACAATTATAATTAAATCAGCGTCACTAATGAATATTTGGTAAACGGTTATTTTTACCTCTCTTAGAGAGAAATTATTGTAATCTTGAACATTTTGACCTTCAGGTTATGATGTATCTTGGCGTTTTATGTGTCTCCGAACTTAAAAAAGTTTCTAAAATACCGTCTGTTGATATGTATTTCCATAGTTTAGGCTTCATTCGAAAGGTTTGATGGATTTCCTCCAACTTGATACCAAGATTTCTATGGTCATATATAAAGGTAGAATCGTGATTTTAAATGTAGCTCAAAATAAAACTAGGCGTAGTTAACTGATGACTGATTTTTATAAATTTATTAATTTTTAGAAAATAGCTTTGATGGTTTTGTTTAAAAAAAAAGCTATGTTTACTTGTTATCTCGGATAAAAATTAGTTAAGCGTAGCTTACTGAAAATATACTTGATAATATTTTGTTCCAGGCCCTAATATACATAATGATTTAATTTTTTGTACTTCTAGTCCATCTATCGGTCCGGGATATTTGCGTATCGACACTTAGTGAATAGTGGTGAAGAAGGTATAGTCTTAGGTAAAATGTGCCCCCATTTACGGGGGAAAAAAAGTGTAGCACTATTTAGGAAAGCAGCCCGAGTATACCAAGCCGCATTTTGAATCTCAACGCCAGCATCACTGGAAAACCAAACAAGACAAGATTGAAGCCTTCGTACACGTGTCTACTGATGTGGGGGTAATTTTTTATACAGAAAGTTGACTAAGAGAATACAACGCGGAAAAGACTGGGTACTTAAAAGTCAGGACCAAAATAGGGTGGAATGTTTTAAGGATTCAAACTCCTCCCAAAAGTATTAATAATGTATTCTGTATCCTTACTCAATGCGTAGCCGAATAGTGGCTTGATACACCAGCATTTTTCTAAGACTTCTGAATAGTAAATTGTCCTTGTTTTATTTTAAGAAATATCTGTAATATCACGCTAGCACTATAACGGGCTAGAGGCGAATTTTGAAGAAAACTGTACCAGGTATCGCCTGGAGAGAGAATGGGAGAAGCTACCCAGATTGGTGGTTGCATGGTCCAACGCGTTATCATCGTGCTGGACTTGTTTACTGGTGACGCGGGGAACAGAGAGACCAGGGTTTTACTCCCAGTTTGGTGTATTTAGGGTGAATTTTACTAAATGGCTAACGCGCTTGTCGTGTTGAGCTCAACTGTTGAGGATGGGGAGATCGAGGTTCGAATCTTGGTCGGGTGAACTGAGGGTGGCTTTTCCTAAATGGTTTTCCACTCTCCCTCCACGCAAATGTGGGTTCACTTCCTCTAATTCAACCTTCTCAATTCCTAATCCATTAGAGTAATTAGTACTTATACAGAAAGTTGACTAAGAGAATACAACGCGGAAAAGACTGGGTACTTAAAAGTCAGGACCAAAATAGGGTGGAATGTTTTAAGGATTCAAACTCCTCCCAAAAGTATTAATAATGTATTCTGTATCCTTACTCAATGCGTAGCCGAATAGTGGCTTGATACACCAGCATTTTTCTAAGACTTCTGAATAGTAAATTGTCCTTGTTTTATTTTAAGAAATATCTGTAATATCACGCTAGCACTATAACGGGCTAGAGGCGAATTTTGAAGAAAACTGTACCAGGTATCGCCTGGAGAGAGAATGGGAGAAGCTACCCAGATTGGTGGTTGCATGGTCCAACGCGTTATCATCGTGCTGGACTTGTTTACTGGTGACGCGGGGAACAGAGAGACCAGGGTTTTACTCCCAGTTTGGTGTATTTAGGGTGAATTTTACTAAATGGCTAACGCGCTTGTCGTGTTGAGCTCAACTGTTGAGGATGGGGAGATCGAGGTTCGAATCTTGGTCGGGTGAACTGAGGGTGGCTTTTCCTAAATGGTTTTCCACTCTCCCTCCACGCAAATGTGGGTTCACTTCCTCTAATTCAACCTTCTCAATTCCTAATCCATTAGAGTAATTAGTACTAAAAGCGTATATAACCCGAACGGGTAGTAAGACGCGGTGCTAAATATTATTATTAATTTTACTAAATGATTTTCAATATTTCTCAACGCATTATATGGATACATTTCTTCTCAAATTATACCTTCTTCATTTGTATTCCATTAGTGTAATTAAAGTATATTTACAACACTAATGGGTACCAAGACGAAATGAGAAAATGAATTATAAAACTTAAAGAAGTGCTACACAAGCTATTGGCTTTCCTTGCTCTGGTCACGCAAGGCTCTGGTTCGGTTTTGACCAGTTGCGTTGGGAATTGATTTTTCTTAATTGCGTTTTTCAGTTATCTTTACATAAAAATACTCCTAAAGTTCATTAAAAATCTACCTTATAATACTTTTATTTAATCTACTCACTTGAGCTAGTGGTCAGCATACGAATACAAAAAAAAAAAGAGTTAAACTAGACTACTGAAGACAGGGAAATCTGGGTTCGATCCCGGATGGGTGCACTGAGGGCGGTTTTCCCTAAATGGTTTTACATTATTCCAAGCAAATATGTGTGCATTTCCTCTAAATTAAACATTACTAATCCCCAAGACATTAGTGTAGCTAGTAAATAGGAGTAAGAGCGTAGGCGTACACGGGTAGTAAGACACGGTGTTAAAAAATGAAGTCTGGTTTCGATCCATTGACCCAAAAAGTATAGAAAGAACACAATAGGAATGACATTATCTGACAGTTATTAAAGTTATTAAAACTACTTTAATATATTAATAACTCAAGTAATGCTATATATAGTTGTCACTGTTGATATATGTTATTATTATTAATCAAATAAATTAATATTAATAAGGAAATTTTATCAATTTCAACGGCAAAAACTTTGTATTTTCTGAACTCTTCCTTCTGAATTCTAGAACCGAGTTTTAACTCACACTCTTATCGCCGGCAATGTGAAATATTAAACTCACTCAACAATAAAGAAATTAACACACAATTTTAATAAGTGTATACTTGTTATAAGCAATATTACTGATTTAATGATTACAAACAATATCAGTTCATGAGTTATAAGTGATCAAACTTTATATTTTCTGCTTTTTATGTACCATTTTTAAGCTGATTAAAGTAATTAATGTATGGTCAAACACCTTAGCTCAGTAGGAAGCATATCTGCTTGCTAAACTAAGGTTCCCGGGTTCAATTCCCAACATAGCCGAAACATTTGTCATTGGGGAAATATGGGCTACCCTTTCACAGTGATTAATTAACAGCTGGGGGGTTGGATGTTGTGTCTGTTTTAAATTTAAGTAACTTGGTCTAAATGGTGTCCCAAAAGTCACGTATCAATGGGGAATTAACTTGCAATGATTTCTTTATCTTTTTTTTTTGACCACAGGTGGACTCTGTTGACCGTTGACGAACGTATGGTAGTCATTTCTCATCTGTGGACATGAAGGGTACACAAACAGTGATGTCGCGGAGGAATCTAATCGGCGGTACCCGGAGCGAGACCCAATTGTGCAGAACAACGTGACCAGATTTCTCCATAAATTCAAGTCCACAGGATGTTTAACCGATTCACCACGATCAGGACGCCCCAGAACATCAGCCGAGGTGGTGGAAACGGTCCTGGAGAAGACGTTTGCGAACCCGAAGAAATCCATACACCAGATCAGCTTGAAACTGAATGTGCCTCGGACATCCGTTCATCGCATACTGAAGAAGCACACATTTCACCCGTATATGTTGCAAGTTCTTCAGCACCTGACCGAGGACGATCCGGACCGTCGAGCTGAAATGTGCGAATGGTTTTTGCGGCATCCGGAGGACGATGCGTGATTCCTGTCAAAAGTCATGTTTTCAGACGAAGCGCATCTTCACGTCAATAGCGAGGTCAACCAGCAAAACGTGCGCTACTGAGCCCCAGAGAACTCACACTGGTTTGACGACAGCAACCATCAGGGAGCGAAGCGGATCATGGTTTGGTGTGGACTGTGGAACGACCGGGTCGCTGGCCCGTACGTATTTTTTTACGGGAATGCCAGCAGTGTATCGTACCTGGCAATGTTGGGGGATTCGTTAATGATGTACTTGGACACCATTGGTTCACGGCTTCTGTGGTTCGTGCAGGACGGGGCACTCCCGCATTATGCCACCTACGTGCGTCATTGGCTGGATGAAAACTTCCTATGTTGGATCGGTCGCAGGGGGACCGTGGACTGGGATCCTTGATCCCCTGACTTGAATTCTTTGGACTTGACGTCACACGTGTATGCACAGAAGATCAGGGACAGGGACTACCTGGTTGAGTGAATTACCGCAGATTTTCACGCCGTTTCTCCGGGCAGTGTGTCCAACATTCTCCGAAACATGTAACATCGCCTCTAACTGTGTGTTGACGTTCATGGGGCTCATATTGAATACATAATGTAATTTCACATTGATGCACGACATTTGGGACACCCCATATAAGTCATGTGTTGATACAATTATTCGGTTCAGAAAGTGCTGGTTAGGTACCTAAAAAGTATGAGGAAGAAATTTGGTATAATTAAACATGGATATGAGGTGTAAACAATGAAATATTTATATTATATCAAAGAAAAATAATTTTTAATGCATAAGCAGTTATAAGTGGTAAAATTACATCATTTTAATCAGCCTACTTAATATAAATACTGTTCTTTTGATACACTTTTTATTTTATTTTTTAATTTTGTACTAAGCCATGTCATTATTTAAAAACATTTCAACCCAACTCTCAGTGGTGAGTCGTGGATCTTTGCAAGTGAAGCAGACCTTGTTAGAACTGTATCTGTGATATGTTCTCGCCCACTTGGGCCATGTTTGACCATTCAGACATATGTTCCTCTCTGCATGCCTCACATGATAATGCAGAGATCCCCAACCTTTTTGTACCTTAGGGCACATTCAAAACTAACGGTAGTGCTGCGGGCATGAATCACCTTTTCAACTAAATTTATAGCCGAACATAACTCATAATGCAAATAACACACATACAAAAATACATATTAAAAAAATTGTGAGTTTAAAATTTAATGTGTTTTTTTTAAATCGCATATAAAATAACGCAAATGGTACAAACGCAAAGTTAGTCCAAGCCTAATTTAAACAATTAAAACATTTTTCACCAAACCAAAAGTCAATGTCAATAAGTAAAAAAGAATACAGCTTTATTTACGATTTAACAACAAAATAAATACACAAGGAAATATTTAACTAGCCACTACTATTTTGGTGCTTAGGTACATTTTTAAAATATATGTTTATTATGTGTTTATTTAGGCTACAAGGCTGGGTAGATCCATGTAAAGATATTTACAAAGAAAATATAAGTATTAGCATGGTATTTGTGAGTTTAATGATAGTCCCGAGTAATGAAGTACACTTTGAAATTGGGCCGGCAAAGAAAGAGAAATGAGAGGGAGGGCATGGAAAGAGGGGGGGGGGGCTTTCAATCACAAGCTTCTTGAGAACAGCATATCTGTAGATAAGCACAAACTTGATTTTTGTGGGAAAAGTGACAGATTAAAATTATAAGTCAAGAACCTTTCAGCTGTAGTCAAAAAGTGGCGGGCAGACATAAAAAAAACTCAGCGAGCACTATGGCGCCCACGGTCATTGGGTTGAAGACCCCTGTGGTAATGTATTCCTCCTAGCTACCTGACCAATTAGTGTTCTACTGAGGGGTATGACCAATTTTCAGGTACAGTTTAAACTAATGCTGCTTACCCTGGCAACACTTCACGGCACGCCACTGCGTAACTCTACTCATTAATGGTATTAATTTGTCCTAATTGATAATTTCAAATATAGATTTGAAATGTATATTTAATGAAATTTCCTGTTATGATTGTACCGATTGCAGAGACAACCCTGACTAGCTGAACATAATATGCCAGGCCGAGGCAGTGTCAGATAATCTCAACTAATGACACAGATAAGTGAGTTGGACGCTGGCTTCCTTACCTGGTCTGCGTTGCTGGAATGGTCTGAGATCTTGATACTTGCTATCTTTTCCAAGATAACCCCCACCTACCTTCACCTATCTCATGTTAAAAAAGCTCCCATGACGTCATCCCCCAAGTGAGCTATACTGACCGAGCTGCCACCGCATGTTGACGAAGATAGTGTCCACATTTGAGGATATATGATGTTATGTAGTCAGTACAACGTACCCTCTAATCGTTACTCTCAGTTTTCTATACCAGAGCCGCTACTTCTTTATTCAAGTAGCTCCTCAGTTATTTTCCTCGTGAGGCCGAGTTCAAAACATCTTAGTAATTCTTACTATCGGATGGGATACAAGGGGGCGCGAGTTGAGGTCCATATTGTTGGTTTTATATAATAACCAAACAACCCTTTTGGATAGAATAAATAAAATATTTCTTCATTAGATATGTTTATTTTAATTATTTACATAATTGTAATCTCCAAAGTTCTCTAATATCTATCGTGGGCATCACGAAGTTTGAAAAATACTTTTTATTCTTAGATAAAAAGTTTCTGCTATACTCATGACTATGGCTAGGATTGTTATGTCCTAAAAAATTCTAGAAAAGGCTTTATAGAAAGATGGATTTATGACCGAAAAACTAAAAATATTCCCGTTAAAAAAAGATGCCCTTTAAAACGAAAAAATTACAAATAAAACTTACATTGACAAAATTAATAGGTGCACGAAATAAAAATATATATAATCTAAAAATATGATTTTTTGACTGTTTATGTGTCAACCAACCAATTTTACTAACTCTACCTTTAAAACCAAAACAAAGTATAACCAAGAAGGACCAATTAAGTTTTTTACAGTTTCTGTGCAAAACTTAAAGTTTGTAAACAAAAAATATACCTTATAAAATAAAACAAGGAAGGGGTGGAAGTATGCCTACAGCCGTGGTGGCACCACCGTTTGCGATGATGCATGTACAGATGTTTTAAACACAAGCACTCCCCTTCCCGCCCGCCCCCCCCCCCTTCATCTTTATTTTTCTCAGTCTTGTTTCTATTCTGGCTTTCAGGGAAAATCATACAAAAATGTCCTATGTATTGAAAATACTAAAATATGCAAAATAATGACTCAAACTTAACAAAGCAATACCTTAAAGTTACTAAAATACCTAAAAAAATATGACATATCACGTAAAAATAGGGAAATATGCTAAAATATGCCCAAAAAGTATATTTAAATCAGCTTTGATCCTTATGAAACATAATTGTATACACTTGAACTATTTAGTCAAATGGGTTTGTTGTTAAAAAAACTGAAAAAATATTTACCTTAGCTTTCCTTACCTTCCATCTCAATTTAAACAGTTGTCTAATAATTGGTGCCAGAAATCGCAGGGAAAATACTATGTATCATAAAATGCACGGAAATGTACTCCAAGCGTTATTCTTAGTCAAGAGTTGCATATAGCACCTATTGCCACAATTAGAGCGTAATTAGTGACTCATGACCTCCACAGTTTTATATATACATATATAATACCTATAACATACATAAATAAACTACTAAAGGCTGTGGATGCTATTAAAGCTTTCATAATTACCAGAAATATTCTACCAAAATAAACTATAAATAAGTCAGACCTTTTACTTATATGTTTAACATTTCACCCACACATTAATATATTATGTCCAATCAAAACCACGATAAATTTGGTAGTAGCTGTCTTACATAAATATAATGAATACTTCTAAACATAGTTGTTACAATATATAGATAGATAGTTTCAAAAACAAATTGAGGACGTTAAGAATTTTCAGGATTTGTTAAAATCAAATTAGGTCCTAAGAAGATAAAATGTTCACACGTAGGGGAATGAGAAAAAACCAACCAAAAAACGGGTTGGTGACTCAAAAGTCCATCTCTTGATTAATCGTTACATAAATACCCGTACACAAATGGCAAATTTGATTGGAAACGTCTATGATTGAACCAGTATCCAAACAAAATTGATGAGCATAAATAAAATAAAAACATTAACAAAAATTTCAATTAATATATCACAATTTGAGACTGAATTAATCAAAGTCACCGTGTGACAAATGAATAACGTAGATTCTATTTAGAGTCAAGCTGCACTGAACTACTTTCATAAATATTTACTCATGAGAATATATTATTTTGATTATATTTGTTTACATTCTGTAAAATGTTTATTTTCTACCTCCAGATTTCTCAAGCTATAGCAAACAAACGCATCGCGGGCTTCTTCCTGATTCTGTCGTAGGACAAGTATTGATATCCACGGTCAGAGCGTCCTCAGTTCATGACACCGCCTCATAGCATAGCGACGGTACTACAAATGGTACTCACAGACGCTCAGCCCCCTTGCCACTCCTCCACACCTGCGAGGCGAGCATCAAGGTTCCAAAGGTCCTCAAAGAGGTGCCATCGTCTCACTCCGGAGCACAAGGTAATATTCATAGGAGATTCAGATACCTCTTGGAGCATCGTGGTGACAAAGCTCCTCAAAGGTTACCATCATCTCGCCCTGGAGCACCATGTGATATTTACAGGGGGTCCATATATTTCTTGGGGCATCATGGTAACAAGTCTCCTCAAAGGTTACCATCGCCTCACCCCGGAGCACCATGTGATCTTTACAGGGGGTTCATATATTTCTTGGGGTATCATGGTAACAAGTCTCCTCAAAGGTTACCATCGTCCTCACCCCAGATCATAAGACGATCTTTATAGGGGTCCAGATATCTCTTGGGGCATCATGGTGACAAGGCTCCTCAAAGGTTACCAATGTCTCATCCCGGATCATAAGGCGATATTTACAGGGAATTCAGATACCTCTTGGAGCATCGTGGTGACAAAGGCTTCTAAAGAGGTATCTGAGGTCGACATAGTTTAACCCCGGGAAACAAATTGATATTCCTCGGGGCTTCAGATATCCTTTTGTATAATGACAATGACAAGGGTATTTAAACTTGTCTCTTGAGGTCACTACCGTATCATCTTTAAGCACAAGTTGATCTTTCCAGGGGATTCAGAGGTATCTCGGAGCATCGCGGCAATAAGTGTCCTTAAAGAGGTATCTGATGTTACCGTCTTCTCACCTTGGAGCACAAGATGATATTACTGGGGGATTCGAATGCTTTTCGGAGCATCGTGGTAGCAATGGTTAAGTGGTATTTGAGTTCAGAGTCTTTTCACCTTGGAGCACACGGTGATCTTCCCGGGGACTTCAACTAGTTCGTAGAACATAGAGTTGTCAGAGATCCTCGAATAGGTCTCCAGGTCACCATCGTCTCACCTCGGATCACAAGGTGATCTCTACAGAGGCTTCAGATACTTATTAGAGCCTCGTGGAGGCAAGGGTTCTCAAAGAAGTATCTGAAGTCACCATTTTATCTCCTTAGGAGCACAAGGGGATCATCTTGGGGACTTAAACTACCTCTTAGAGCATCGAATTGACAAGGGTCCTCAAAGAGATCTCAAGGTAACCATAGTTTCATCTCAGAGTAAAAGTTAATCTTCACAAGGGCTTCAGATACCTCTTGGATCATAACTTTAGAAGGGTCTTCCAAAAGATATCCAGGTCACTTAACGTCTCACCTCAGAACACACGATGATCTTCACCGGGGATTTAGATACCTCTTTGAGCATCGCCTTATAAGGGTCCTCAAAGAGGTACCTGAGGTCACTGTCGTCTCGTCTCAAAACGCCGTTACGGCCGCCTACACGGTTAGCGTTTTCCCAGGGGTGACCGTGGTTCCACTGTCACTACGTCTCAAATCACCGGGGTGCCCACCCACAAGGCGAGCATCACGACGGCCTGGAGTACCACTGGGGTATCCCCAGAAGTATCCGCGGAGTTGCAGCCCTTGGTGTTACACATGGCGCAGTCCCAGTAGACGCGCGCATGCCTGCCGTGGAGCTTCTCGTACTTGGCCTGGGTGCTGTTGCGTAGGATTTCGCACCGCAGGGGGTCTGGAGGGACGCATGAGCGGTAGTCTACTTGACGTTGTCCATCCTTCCACATCGCTGCAATCAAATGCAACACCTAAGTGCTTGAGTGACCACCGCTAGCGATAGTTTCTTTACATACTATTTGTTACCGGTGGCTAGGCTTCAGGACCGCCCTTAAGACGTAGGGTCCTGGGAAAGCTTAATATGGGGTGGCCTCCATTTATCTGCCTGCCCTCTCTCCCTCAAATAATAAATAATTAAATAAACTTAATTTTGTTTTATGTTATTAAAGTATTTTGCACCCGTATATCAATTTTCAGCCGTTTAAAGTATCACAAAATAATGATAGATGCAGTATTTTTACTATACAGATAAGAATTGATTCCTCCCCAAACTGTAGCTAAGATTTATTTTCCTCAGCGAACTTGATATGTGTAGTAAAACAAAGAACAATTGTGGTAAGTTTGAATTAAATTGGGTAAGGCCTTCAAAATTGATCGTGAAACATATCCACCACAGACAAACAAATGCAAATCGGTGGAGTTAATGGAGAGCTTGCTTTACTCGTTTACTGATTAAAGCTACATGATTATGTTTTTATTTGTTTTTACACTCTTCCCAGTGGTCTCTTTCCATTGAGTTTGTCAGTCAATACACTGAACATTCTAGATTCTTCCATTCGCACTCTAAAATACTTAATTATCCTAACAATATCTTGTGATGAGTTCAGGGTATGTATCTTATTATAATGTAACCTTATCCAATTCCTTAATTGATAGATTACCACTATTTATTATATTTTTATTTGAGAGAATCCGTGTTAATTTTTAGATTTAAAATGAAAAAATTGAATCAAAAACGTAGATGTATAAGTCAAAAAATCCCGGTTTATAGAAATAAGATAGTTTATGTATGAGTTTAAAAATTTGGATAAAGGCACTGATTTCCGGTGTAGGCCTGGTATCTGGAACCACTTAATAATCGGTAAAGCTTCACCACTTCACCCCCTTGCCCGTCCAAAACAAATCCTGTCACCTTTCATCTTATTTTGCCCTTTAAAGCTTCCTACTATAGACTAGGTAGATAAGCAGCCTTGATAATTACAGTAAAATCTACGCGGCGTGTTTTATCCAAACCTAATTCTGACAAATCAAATAACTACACAAATATATGTTTATGACATTGTTTGGATTAGAATAAGGCCTAGAGTAAGAATAAATACTAGTTCAAGGGAAGCTTTTATTGGAATATTAATTAAAAGTTGATTTAATTTTTGATCCACATTCAAGGGTAACGATAACCATCTTCCACGAAGAAAAAATGGCAAGAAGTCAAAAAAAAGGATTTTTTAAATAGTACAACTCAAACTTTTCAGAAGAAGTAAAATCTTGGTGAGTGATGACTTTTAAAGTTCAAAAACTATACTTGAAACTATTTCCTTAATATATATTCAAAAATATGTTTCAATTTTATACTGGTTGTTATGAAATAAATAATCGTTGACCTGTTAAGTCCTAAATACAGCCCTGAAATATAAACAAATCAATCTAAACTTACTACGGGAACATGGACAAAAAAACCTCAAAATACAATAAAAATATTTAGAAAAACTCCTTACCTGTAGCTTTTGCGTGCATACACCACATGTCAGCGTCCTTGACATTTGTGTAGGTCTGGTTTGGGGTCAAAATACCCACTTGGACTAGAACCAAGGTCTCTAGCATCTCATCAAAATGGCACTCCACAAGGTCGGACGTGGATTTGTCGAACACGCAAAGTGTGTTATTATCGCTTCTGCACGACGACTGGTAACACAGGATGCAATCGCCTAGCAACATGGACACGCCCTTATATCCACACACTGTATGTTGACTGTTAGGATATGATTATATCGCCTAGCAACCTGGATATGCTTTTGTATCCACAAACTGAACATTGACTGATGGCACAGAATACCATCATATTGTAACATGGACACGAACTTAAACCCACAAAAGTTTATTTATTGATAGCATATTATACAATAACTTAGCAACATGAACACGCCCATATATTGACACACTGTATGTTTACTGGTAGAACAGGTTACAATCACCAAGCAACATTGACACACCCTTATTGTCACACTGTATGTTGACTGGTAAGACAGGATTCCCTTGCCTAGATCCTTACTTTTATAGGAGATTCACTTTTGACCAACATTGATTGAGATTCACTAAAATTTGACTTTCTAGAAATGATCTAATTGATTTAATAATTAAAATTTTATCAAGAGCTTCCAATAATATTTCCTTTATATTTATTTATCTTTAGATTATCGACTAAACTGATTAATAATGTAAGCAAAATAAATTTGTAATATTTTTACTTCCGCTATTGTGGCAAAATTAATTACAAGTTTTCAAATAATGAGCTTACTATGAAAATCAAGACTGTAGCAACAATGACTCAACTTAATAATCACACAATCCAGTTATCCACGCATGTTTATTTTTATAATTACAAAAATAATTGAGTGTGGATTTAAGAATGGATGTGGGAATAGCTATAGTAGTATTTAGCAATTTTCAAATACATATTACTATCCCTCATAAAATGTTTTAAGGCAATTTAAAAAAGATGTTTTTGAATTGTAAGATTATTAGTATAAAATGTCACCGATTACTTTATTTCAATATATATATTATCATATAGACAGACGTCAAGGCAAACTGTAATTACTCGTATTTTTAAGTCATATCCAAGTTCAGTATATCTTATTACTTATTATTTAGCACCGCGTCTTACTACCCGTTCGGTTTATACGCTTTAAGTACTAATTACTCTAATGGATGAGGAATTGGGAAGGTTTAATCAGAGGAAGTGAGCCCACATTTGCGTGGAGGGAGAGTGGAAAACCATTTAGGAAAAACCTCCCCCAGTTCACCCGACCGAGATTCGAACCTCGATCTCTCCGTCCTCAGCAGTTGAGCTCAACACGACTAGCCCGTTAGCCAACTAAGCCACCATGGCGGGTCAGTATATCTTTGCGGATCTCATAATAAAGGATTAAATCAAACCATAAATGTATTTTTATTTGGTACGTTTAACAACCTAGAAGAGTTTTGATGTTCCATTTCTTTAAAATACCACCTGCTTTATTCTGAATCCTTTGGTCATATAGAGTAGCTCGTTAATAGCTATCATACTGGAACCAAGTCATGAAAAACAAAAATTAATATAAAGTACCTTTTGCAGCTATCAAAGAAGATCCATCTAGTTGCGGATGGATGTAAATAATAGAAACTCATATATGAGAACCAACATAGACAAAAGGTTCCTAGATCTACACTGGCTATTATCGCTGAGGGAGCTCTATGGCTACCATTGGTAACACAGCGTTTTCATTCTCTTGTTTTAGTTTGGTCAGTAATCTCTTAAATAAAATACAAGTTTCACAACGATTGTTATTCGAGGATACCAGTAGCTCCTTCTTACCCCAGCACACCACCTTCACACATAAGTAAAAGTGAGGAGATTTGGCAACATTTGACCGAGATAAAGATAAGACAAAACTGTTCTTCATAAGACTTACAGTTCCCTTAGCAATGATATTGGGTGTAGCTTACATCTGACTAGTTTTGCAACTGTGTAAAGTGATGTCTGTAATGCACATGGTTTTGTGTATAATTATATGGGGGTAGATCTAGTTAAATATAGATAGTAAAATATTATAAAATAAAATGTTTAATTGAGAAGAAAAAAATGCACTGCGTTTTACTACCCATCCAGACTATCCGCATTTTATGAGATGGAGAGTGGGTGGCCAACCCTCAGTACACCCAACCGGGATTTGAAACCCGATATCTCCAATGGCAAATTAGACTAAATTACCTTGACTTTGACTACGTACCACTGTTGGGGGCAAAATTTTTGTTTATCAAGGTAATAACAGATAATTGAAAATAATTAAGGATTGTTTTAATGTTTCTGAAGCTTCAGAACTGCTACTAGAATAAAAACAAAGATAGAATGAGAATATGTTCCTTTGAGTGAGCGACGCCCTTGGGCTGAGCTAGGAGCTCTGGAGCGGGAATATAAATAGCCCAATAGAACACGTAAAAGTTCGGAACGACCAATCAATAGGTGATCCTACTGCACTTTAACTAACGCGCTACTCTCGCAGTAGACTAGACTGCCGATGAGGGGAGAGCAAGATTCGAATATTTGACAGGTGTACTGAGGGAGGTTTTTCTAAAATGATTTTCCATTCTCCATCCACGCAAATGCTGGCTCACTTCCTCCAAATATAACCTGCCTGGTTCTTTAAATCATTAGCGTAATTAGTACATAAGCGTATAATCCAAACGGGAAGTAAGAAGCAATTCTAAAAAAAAAAACCTTTTCAAGCTGACGGATAAGTCCCTTACTTTGAAAATTGGACTGTATTGAGAGCAAAAAAATTGATTAGATCTACTTTAACTTATTCATCGATCAAGTCATGGTATATGCAGCTGTCACTATTGATAGATATTGTCAATACCTATAAAATTACACTAATAATATCGTAAAATGTGATCAATACTGAGAAGAAGAGAAAAAAATCTTCTAAAAGGCTCTTCCTGTGGGAAATGGACACTGTATTCTCATCCCCTGTAATTTAATGATCGAAAAAATTTAACCGGTGAGATTTTCTGGTCAAAAATCGATGGGGAAATATGTGATAACGACTGGTGTATAAAGTGTTAACGTTGGTACCTGTGGCGACGAACGCGGCGACGGCCAACAGCAGAAGATACCAGCGATGACGCTCCATGGAGGTTGATGACGGACGCTCTCTCTCGAGAGCCACTGTGACAATAACAATGTACTTGTGATCTTCAAAGTCTTGACGTAGCCCGATGTTAGTTGATAAAAAAAAAACCTGCGTGCAAACTAGTGGGCAGGAGAACAGGAGATAGAGGGTGGTGGTGGGGGTCAAATGACCGCTGGGAGGAATTATTATTACGGTCAAGGTCGATACACTTCGCTCGTTCCGGCTTTGCCTGCTATTATAATAATCATTCGTCCGAGTTAGGTTGAGAGTGGGAGGATGTAAACAAACCTTGCCGTGGTACTCGGCCAGCTGTTTGTGGAACTTCTGTACGATGAAATTTAAACTAATCTCTCTCTCTCTCTCTCTATATATATATATATGAAAAATGACCCCTTGACACGGGAATTGAACCCGGGAACTTCAGCTTTGTACGTCAATACTCTAACCACTGAGTTATCCAGATATCGTCTCGTGTTCTGGGTTCATTCTTCCCTCTTATTTTAAGGCAGAGTTTGTGATGGAGGAATCGTCAGATACATATGTGTGATCAATTAAGGTGATTGGTCCATTTAATTTGACGTGGAAATGCAGAGCCATGGGAACAAACGGTTATCTTTAAGAATTTTTTTTTTTATTGTTTTGCCATTTTCTTTTCGGAAATGGTTTGTTCAAGAATAGAAGCATGTTGATTAAGTTATATTTTTATATACACACCTCCTATATAATTTTAACACTGATCAAATATCGATAAAATTGACTTTTTTCAGTATAAAACTACCAGCTTCATAACAAAAAATAAGAAAATGTAATAATTAATAAACATAAATACATTATCTTAGAAGGGGTGTTGAAACTATTAACATAAACATTTCACTTGTTCTAGAGAAAACTAGTATTTCCATAACGTATGATTTTTTCTCGCAAGACCTGTCCGGTAGCTAGTGCCCTCTAAGGCTTTCGTGATCCATCTGTTCTTGTTTGCGCGGAAGGATATTTTGGTCGGTTGTGAAGCCATGCCACGCCTTTCACCCTCCCGCCCACCATACCCCAAAATAGGTTTTAGACTTGCACTCGACAGGGCCAAGGGCCTTAAGATCACGAGCTACCATATATATATATAGTCAGCGCTTCTAAATATCCGTTCGGGTTGTATATAAATATATTTCACTTACGTTAATGTGTTAGAAATATATGTATACGTCTTTTGGGTACATTACTGTGGGGAGATTAGCCAACACTTACTTATAGTTGCCCAGTGAACGCCCGAATGTACTAATCGTACATTCTCGAGACTTTCCATGTCCCAATGAGATGAAGGTGATAGTGCTAGTGAATATGATATGGAGCCACTAGTAGTTCTTAGTCCTAGACTAGGCCTAACTTACCAAACCTTGATGACAGCTAGGATAATTCCCCCTAAGAGAAAAATACTTTTAGTACTAGCCAGGAATCAAATCCGGGACGCCTAGGTTTGTAACCAGGTGCACTGACCACTATATCACGGGGCTGGTCATCTGTTAGAAATAGGAAAGGTTTAACTTACGAGAAATGTGTGTCTTAATAACCATCCGGGTTGTACGCATTAAAATATACTTGTAGCCCTATCTGTTTGGGATCAGTTAGGTTGAATTTTTTAGGAAGTATACCCGCATTCGTGCGAAGGAAGAGGGGGAAACAATGAAGGAAAAGCCACCCCCTTAATACAGCTGAATGGGATTTGAATACCTGGGACAATATGCTCAATAATTTAGGCCTACATTAATAATTAGATAAAATAACGAACTATTATCCTAACATTAAATATACTCGTTTTAGTTCCTTCTGGAATCGAACCAAAGTTCCTTGGACACGATGTTGACCACTGAGCCACGGCTATGATCTTATATTATTAATAAATTAAATCAATTAGTTTAAATAGGACACTTAGGCAGGGTAATATTAAGCCCGCGCGCGCAAATACCCTACGGAGATATCCAAGAATCATCTTAAGAACATAAGCGCTCTAAACCAAGGTCTAGGGTTAAATTCCAATGTCCAGGTAGAATTTTCCAACAAATTCAGTTTAAATTAAATAAGATTTAAAAAAATACTCTATTTGTACAAAAGGTAATTTCCGTTTGTTTTATTATTGTGATTAATGACGTAGCCTACTTGGAGATTTCAAAGCGGTTTGGCGAAGCGGGTTGCATCTTAATTTGACGCACCTAAGCAGTCTAAACGCTATCACACAAAGGCACTTTTACGGATTAGAAAGAGAGCGAAGAAAATGAGCAGTTCAGCCTTTGAGGCCTCTTGTCTATCTACTGATAAAACTTTCTCTCTTCCTTTAACGAGTTTACACATTCACTATCTTATTTGCATCTTAAAAACGTCCACGTGTTTTTTTTATTGAAACTACCTTTTTGTTTCCTATTCTAGATAGAAATATGCTACCAAGGACTTTTTTAATCTACATCCTGGCAGGAATACGCCTACAGGCCATTTTCGAAATAAAGCCAAATAGCCCAAGCTGTAGATGATTTATAAAAAAAAAATGATAAAAAAAACTAGTTTAAAGTTAAAAATAATAATTTTGTGCCACTGTAGCACTTTATTTAAGAATGTATGGTTTTTGTTTCAACGCTATATTTTTAGAACTTTCTGAATAAAACGTAAATTCACTAACATGGGAAATCCTATCTTGACCTGGCATGACGTCACAGTGAGACCTGTACTCGCATTGTATACAAGTACCCTTTTTATTTCTTAAGTTCTGTTCCCAGGCTATTAACGACTTGTTCAACTATTTAACCTAACGGAGCAGGATGAAGTGGAATTTTAATAAGACTACATAACTGTATTTTCTACTCAAGAGAATACGAGAACTATACTCTGAGAACACCCACCCGGTCGTGGTCGAACCGCGACCGTCCACGTCGAGAGTGCACCACACTATCCATGAAGCCAATCCTGCCGGTCGATGTCGTATGTAAAAGGGAATTAGAAATCATCGAAAGACATGTGGGACATTTTTTTGTTGGTAGTTTCTTCTTTTTCTTTTTTTTAGGAAGGAGGGATACAAATTAGCGAGAAGACAGTGGGTGTGACTTTAATTCAAATGAGCAATTCAGGGAACGAGTTCTTATTAGCATTTGTTTATTCCACGCGGAGGCTGGCCTAAACGACGAGCCAAGTGTTTAAGATGTACGGTGAATAGACTACAGCCCTGAATAACAATAGCGGGCCGGTAAGGTTGGGCGAGCGGTCAGCGCGTCAGACTCTGAACTGGAAATACCCTGATTAGTTATCAACTTACACACTTGGTATAGCATTTTTTTTACATACATTACGATCTATAATCTTCTTCTCGTATGAATTGTTTTTAACAAAATAGTATGATTGATAATTGATTTAGTAGATGGTTTATTTGGTTATGTAGAACTATTTAATTTTCAAAATCCTTAATGTGAGACGTAAACTTCGTTTATTGTGACAACTTTCAATCTTTCCTCGACTGTCTATACCAGGGGTCACCAAACTCATTGAGACTTGGGGCTACTTTCAATTTGTCAAACTGTATCTGCAAGCTACTCAGGTTTAAAATTCGCATTATCGCGTATTGGCTGTTATTGTAACATTATATAGAGGGTTTGTCATCACGCCTTTGTTCAATCGGGGGTAGACTCTGTGGCCTGGACTTGCAATTGTAATACAAATAATGTTGTTATTATTATTATTATTATTATTATTAGCACCGCGTCTTACTACCCGTTCGGGTTGTACGCACTTACGCTAATGTGTAATGGTAGGATGATTGTGAGATGAAATGGAGGACCTACAGTTTAACGTGGAATCCGACCCACGGTGGAGGACTGGCATTCCCCACATTCACAAGTTGTGATTAATACACGTATTGTCAAAGGTGAAGGAAGGGTTTGGTAATCAGATAAATCTGTGCCGGGACCGAGGATTGAACCCCGGCCGCCAGCACAGAAGTCCGACACCTTTACCCCTAGACCGCCAGGTCACTGACACAAATAATGTTAAAATGTTAGTACATTTGGTTCTAAAATTCACGTTGTATTACTATAAAGCACAAATATATCCAATCTTTAAACAAATTATAACATTTTTTTTACATGTTGTGAGAAAAATTGCATTGATTCTCATAAACAATTCTTTATATTGTGGTGAATTTACTCCCATTCAAATTAATTTATCAAATTGTTTATCTGTAAGCTTAATTATAATTGTGTTTTATGACCTTCAGTTGAGGATGATGATTCACAAAGCATGCTAAAGCAGAACTTAATAATTTTCTTTATTGTAAAGAGGCCACATATCCTAAACTTGGGGCAATACTCTTAAACAATAAGTTACTTTGGAAATAGGAACGTATTTTTATTTTTTGAGCGAGCTACCGGTTGCTCGCGATCGACGGTTTGGCGATTCTTGGGCTATAATATGGCGAGCGTAGCGCTGGGTCGTAGTTGTAAGCTTAATAGTCCAAGAATACTGTCGAAAAAAAACCAACAGGTAAACCCGGACACAATCGGAGAAAGCTGAAAATTTCAGGATAGACTCAGAATTACATGCTTAGGAATATATCAAAAGTCCGAGGTTTGGCTTTTTTTTTGGAAAAGACCCCAAAGTTCAAAAATTCCATAAATACCTAAAATTTATTTTAAAGCGGGAAAAATTATAAGAACGCAGACAATTTCAGGATTGACTCAGAATTATATGCCTTACAACATATCAAAAGTCCCTTAAGTCCTCCTAAGCGCCATCCTCTTCAATCTCTTAATAAATTCGTGATCTCCATCCTCTTCCCCCGAAATGATATTCTGGATACACTTGAATGCGTACCCGAATGGGTAGTTAGATGCGGTGCAAATAAACTAAAAATAGTACCCTAACATTATTGTGGGTTGCTCTTCTCCCCCCTCTTTACTCCTCCTTTAGCACATTAACTACACAACGTGGCGAAAGAAGTCCACCAGCTTGCACACTCAGTTGTAATTTTGAATTTTGTAGGCATGGATGTGGGTTTATTATGTCAATGTTCATTAGAAGACGGGATTAGGGTTTTGGTTGCAATGAGACTTAAAAGCTTAATACAAGCGAATGTTGACCGTATGTTGATTCTTGCAATCCCCCTGTGTGTACCTATCTCCAGTGCTCTGGAGAATTTTATTGGGACCCAAAATATCCCCTCCAAACAACATGTGGAACTTCGCTCAAGCAGGTATTCTAGGGATGATCGTGACAGACAAACATTTTCCTCTTGGTTTGATGTCTATCAACCATTTGCCTATCGTTCATCAACCGAGTTAATCAGCTTGTCGACTGGTCTTGTAGGAGAAGAATCTGTTAACCGTGACAAAGTTCTGGAAATAAGTTTAGAATGCATGAAAAACATGAACGGTGGCACTTTCGGAGCTACAAATCTAAAGCGCAAGGACAAAAGTTAAACCTTTACCTGCCATGAACAATACTATATACGTGCATAAACAAAGCATGCACATAAATCAACAACAGCTATTTAATCACATTGTGTATGTATTACCATCTGGACCTGAGTTGATTCAGTTCTTTTTATATAAACTATCACCTAGACCTATGTCTTTGTATGACGAAATATCGATGAGAAAAACGAGGAAATCAGCCCTCATCAAAGTTTTAGAATTTGTCCCTCCCTATCTTTATTTGGCCGAGACCAGCGACTTACAGGATTATTTGCATGACATATTCATCTTATATGATGAAACATTAAGTGTTCATAAAAGTAGTGTTTGACGGGTATGAAGGTCCACCGAACACTAAAGTGGAGGAGCAGAAGCGCCGTAGCAGCAAGAAAACTTCGGTAGATTTAGCAATAGATCCTGACATGGTTGTCACATCCTATCAGGAAGAGTTTCTAGAAAATTGCAAAAATAAATCAAGTTTTATTAAAGTTCTAACACCCATCCTACAGAATTGTGGCATTTGGTCCAGTTAGCAAGCGGAGATGCAGATTGTCTTATTGTTTCGACAGCCATTGAGTTATCAGCTGGGTAACATGTAGCAGTGGTAGCAACTGATACAAATATACTTACCATGCTAGTCGTGCATGCACTTTCAAGCAGCGAACTCTCTCTCCTAGTTCCTGGAAAAATTGGCAAACCTGATAAAATTCACACTATCGTGGAGCTCCAAGAAGCTCTAGGTTCTGTAAAAAACATCCTCCTGTTTACTTATGCAATGACAGGTTGTGATATAACATCTATCCGTTTCAGAAAAGGAAATAAATTGGCTTTTGACCTCCTCCAAAATGATAAAGAGCTGTCCAGAAAAATGTTAATTTTAAATTGCTACTCCTGATGAAGTAGCTTCAGCAGGAGAACTGTTTATTTTGTCTCTGTAAAAAAAAAAAAAAGCCACTTCAACTCCATAGACGAGCTGCATTATAAAATATATGTCCAAACTGTAAATCGTCAGTCTGTCACTACTATTTTATACATCGCCGTGCTTCCACCTTTTAGTGCTGCTGCCCGTCAACACTCACTTAGAGTGTATTTGCAAGTGCAAAAGTGGTTAAATAATCTGCTCACACCAACGGACTGGAAGCTTATTGGAAAGGTAAGTATATTATTAAACTTGGGTCATTTTTTTTTACATTTTAATCTATTCAATCTAAATTTATATAATATATTTTAAAGAAAATTGCAAAATTTCGAGTTATTCATCTTTGTTGTGTTAATAGGAGCTTGTTCTTGTCATGACATTTCTCCCTCCAGCCCCAGAAAAGCTCTTGCTTATTATATGTTGTGGCTGAAAGAAAGGTTGCGAATGCAAGAAGAGCAGACTGGCGTACTCCACATGGTGTCGCTGTTGGGGAGAAGTGTGCAACAACTCCCCTTCACCGTCTATCACTATGTTATTATTATTATTATTAGCACCGCGTCTTACTACCCGTTCGGGTTATACGCACTTACGCTAATGTGTAATGGTAGGGTGATTGTGAGATGAAATGAAGGACCTACAGTTTAACGTGGAATCCGAACCACGGTGGAGACCTGGCATTCCTCACATACGTCTATCACTATGGGTAGTGAAGAAAACGTGGACGACCTAACTAATATATTTTGAAAAATAAAATCTAACATTAAATTTATTAATGAGGTGAGAGAATTTTGTGTGTTAACTTGAAGGAATTCCCTTGGGGATGAATTTAAATGGGATACGAGTGAAACTTTTATTTATGCCTTGGAAGCTAATTTACTAGCGCCTTTTTTGGAATTTTGGGTCTTTTACCATAAAAGCCAAGCCTCAGACTTTAGGGGACTTTTGATATGTTATAAGGTATGTAATTCTGAGCCGACCCTGAGATTTTCAGCTTTCTCCGAATGTTGTCCGGGTTATTTGCTAATAATCTTGGGCTACATGGGTTTGAGACAAATTCTCGCCCATACCCGTGTGGTACACGAGGCTTCCTGCCCATTAACATGGGATGTACCTTGTACAGTAATCCTGGCAGATTTCCTCCTCGTGGCGTAACCGGGTCAACGTTCAGGACCCTATTTCACAAAAGCTACAATTTACAACATAGTTCACTTGTAACTTGTAAGAAATTAGAAAAGTGTGTTTCATAAAGCTACTGGTAAGCACTGGTGATTAAGTGAAATTTTACAATTTGCAAGTGAGTTTTGTGTTTGCTTTCTTAAAGGTTCTTCTAGTTTACAAGAACTTGTAAATCAAGGAGTATTTTCTACAAGTAGCAACACCCAAGTAAAATATTTTACAATCACAATTTTTATTGGTGGTTTTACGAAAATAGTTAAATAGATAACGAGCTGGACGTGGGGATTATTGCGGTTAAGAGACAGTAACGTAATTTAAAAAATAGAATTAATATGCAATTTGTCACATTATTTGAATATAATGAACGATCCCGAATGAGTTCATTGAAAATATATGGATTAACTTAGGTTATTTTTTGAAGTATCAGACTCAGATAAATATTTAGCTCTCTGTAATTTTACTTTTTTTTTAAAATTCTATCACAAATACTCCAAACAAATATATTTATTTTAATAATAGCTATTTTGTTCTCTAATTGCAAGAGCCTAAAACTCATTTTAAATATTGTATGTATTTTGTTGTTGCAAACTGAACTGTGTTATTTATCTTGTAAATAAAACATCTGATTTGTAGATATTTACTACACGTGCACCAACATTAACAAATCAAACCATTTTCTTTATTAGACCCTTTATATTTGCAATATGTAAAACATTCACTCGTAAATTGTAAATGTGTATACTTGTAGCTGAAATAGGGCCCAGAGGGTTTACTCGAGGGGATGGGCGGCTAAATCGGTCAGGCCACCTTCATGAAGTCCCCTCTAGGCAGCTTTAACTTAAAAACCTTTTGGGGGTAATTTCTAAGGTTAAGAGCCCGGCTTCCCCCAAGGGTCCAAAAAAGGCGACTCAGGTAAAAGTCCTCTTTAGGGTGATTACTAAGATTGAGTTTTGACTCCCCACGCGATTTGGAGTAATTGATTGAAATACTGTTTAGTTTAATTCAGAATTAAGATTCAGATTAATGAATATACCTGTTGCTGACAACAAGCATATCAATATATTATTACAAGCTTATGTGGCCATGCAATCTAATGAGCTACTCTAAACTGCTGATGACGAGAAGATCGAGGTTCGAATCTCAGTCGGGTGTACTGATGGGGGTTTGTCCAAAATGCTTTTCCAATCTCCCTACATAATATGCGGGTACACTTCATCTGAATATAGCCCTCCTAATCCATAAAATTACTAGCGTAATTAGTACATAAGCTTATAACCCAAATGAGTAGTAAGATGCGATACTAAAATAAATAAAAAAATATACTGTAGATATTGAAATATACAAATCATGGCATATTTTATAGTGTGGCCTATTTTGTTTTGCCATTAATTGGGATTTATTCTTATTACAAAAAATATCAAGAGAAAGCAAATACTTAGCATGCTACTGAGACGGTTATGTAAAGTAAGTATATCTCATTAAAACCAAAACTTGTACAATCATATGAGAATTACACATTTTATATAAAGGTTGTGTGTAAAATAAAATGTTATACTGTACACTAAAATGACTCAATTATCACTAAATAAATTATGTCAATATAAAACCATAAAAGTTAAAATTGTTTTACATTTTTCAGTTAATGGTTTGTAATATGCCATATATAAATTTGACATAGTGGTGATGTGATTGTGATTTTACTATTTGATAAACAAACCACTTATGAATAGACCATTTATATCTATCCGACTGTCAAAAACAGTATATACTGAAAGTTTGAAATATTATGCTGTCATCCAATTAATTTTATATTATTTAATAAGGTCAACTTAGTTTTAAATATAATTCAGTGTAATAATTAAAATAAATTCCGAATGTTTGAGATTCAGATCTCAATTAAATTTGAAGTAGAGTTAGTGGCATGTCATGTTGCCAGGGATAGCAGAGCTTTTTTAAACTGTGCATGTGATATGTTTTCCCTACCCAGTCCCTATTATTATTATTATTAGCACCGCGTCTTACTACCCGTTCAGGTTATACACACTTACGTTAATGTGTAATGGTAGGGTGATTGTGAGATGAAATGGAGGACCTACAGTTTAACGTGGAATCCGAACCACAGTGGGGGGTCTGGCATTCCCCACATTCACAAGTTGTGATTAATACACGTCTTTTCAGAGGTGAAGGAAGGAATCAGATAAATCTGTGCTGGGAGGATTGAGCCCCGGACCCCAGCACAGAAGTCTGACACCTTACCCCTAGACCGCCAGGTCACCCAGTCCCTATTTGACTAATCAGTAATCATACATTGGCTTTGCTCTACATAGCTCGCATGGTATTGTACTTCTATTGATATATGGCTAAGGAGTTTTTTACTAATTATTGAGAAATTCACAGACACTTTTTAAACTAATTATGCTTACCCTGGTAGCACTCTCCGCAGCACCCCTGAAGTTAGTAGTGCAGCCAACATATTATCAATCATCCAAAATAGTTGTGCAACTTAAAAACAACTTAAGAACGCAAACCTTAAAAGGTGTTTGAAGAGAATAAATGAAATGATTGTCTGTATATTATTTTCTTGCTTCTCTGTTTTAGGTTAGACAAGAGTTAATAGATAGCAGTACTTTGTGACAAATGGTATAAACATTCGTTCATAATGATAAGCTAGGTAGAAAGGTCATAGGGCGAAAACTATCTTAGGTTTAAGCTTGGAGTGTGTCTACATTTGTGATGTAGTGTCAATTAAGTTCCCATAATCTTAATTGTGACGAGTTTCAATGTTCCTTGAGTGTTGAAGCATTTTAGTGCTTTGATAGTTGTATGCAGCAGAAACATGGACATTGGATGTGAGGCTAGAAAAGAGGGGGTCATGGAAATCAAGTTTTTGATGAGTATGTTAGTTGTAACGTGAAAAAGAATTAGGAATGCGGTTGCCCGGGAAAGAGTTGGGGTGCAGGGAGTAAATGAGATAGTAAAGGAAGCAAGGTTGAGTTAGTATGGTCGTGTAACGAGGATGGGAAACGAAAGAATCATAAGAAGAATGATGGAGATGGATTATTTAGTAAAAATATAACAAGAGAGACTAAGAGATAGGAGGAGCAGATAACATCAAGTGTGCAAGTGAGAGAAGAAGAATGGAATCAAATAAATAAAGAAGAATGGGAAGAAATGAAGAGGATGGCAGTGGTTCACTAAATTGACCCGACCACAAGCTGAAAACAGTTGATAATGATAATGATGGTAGTGTATCACTTGTCAAAGATTAGGACATGTTTTTTGACACATGATGTAAGTGATTTTATTGGTTTCTTGAGGATGACCCTTAATTATTTTTATTAATGTTTCTGTGGCAAATCCCACATAATGAGCCTAGCATTGGGTACAAACTATTTGGTAAATCATATTTTAAGATTTTCGGGTGTGATTACCTTTTATAGGACAACCTAATTTTATTATATTGCTAGGGAATTCCTTGTCTTATGGAATGTTCAAGTTTTGCAAGTGGTGTGTTTAAATGGAAGTGAAGTCCTACGGTTGAATTGGGGAGTTTGTGTCCCACAAATGTGTTGAGAAAACGGGAGAACTTAAATATAAACACTTAGAAAAATAATTAATGGTCATTGACATGAAATGAAGCTCTTAAAACCAGTTACCTTGATGAAATATAAAACCTAAGTTTTAATATAGTACCATAATATAGTACTAAACTGTTTTAACAAGGAAATTTGAAGTCCATAATATATTAGTGCATCAGGAAGACTCAACCAAATGTCAAAAACACTATAGAAACCTTAAACCTCCATCTAATATAGATTTTACCCTACAATTGCTTCCAAGTGATTCTATATATTCAGTCAAGTCCAACAAAGAACATAAAAGCAACAAAACAATAATATAATCAAATACTTTGTTTACTCTGTACATGATGAATCTGTCTGAGAAATTGAAACCTTGAAGATAAATGTGTGTGGCTAACCGGTCATGTGTTCTACTAAATTTCTCAAGGTCAGTGGACCTCAACAAAGGTAAAGCTGAGATCCTTACCTTTTAATTCTCAATTATTTCAATTCTATAGAGAGGTAAACAGTTTTAAATTTAATCTTGAAAATTGTTGTATATACATAAAACACTGTTCAATTACAAACATGTATTTACACAATAAATTGAAAATTTTAGAAAAGATTAATATGTTATAGCTATTCAACACAAGTTGTTTTAATGTAAATAATCTATAAATAAACACCATTATATAAGATAGGAATGTATACCGAGTACAAATAATATGAAAGAGAAGACAATAGGTCTGTCCTAACTTCAACATAACCACTGTATAACTTCGTTAAAACCCAACTCGCTCTCAAATAGTTTAAGCTACGGTTGGACCAGACAGACATTAAGATTCAGCTTTCCAGGTGTTGAATGTCTTAGTTTAGGTGCACTCGGACTAATTTGATTTTGTGTGTGTGTTGCATTCTATCTGTTTGGACTCAACACACTTAATAATATTACCTTCATAAATTGAAATTTCACTAACTATTTTAACAAAACTACATAGCTCAAAACATATTGGAAGGAATTTAGATTTCTTTGAAACATATTATTAACATTAATTATATGATGTTATTGAAATGGTAACACCAAGTATAACTTCCCATATATTATTTAAAAAGCAAACTTTGAGATTTTAAATGAAAATTTTATAAATATTGCTTGTTAAAATATCTAATGTGACCCCCATTTTTGAAATAAATGATATTGACAAGCATAGATAAAAATTGTTTTACATATTTGATACTTGTATGCCTGGTATATGATTACAGCTTAATTTAGGATTATGTCAATATTTTTGAACACAATAGGTTTTTATTACATTTATTGAGTTGTCCTCAATTGAAGTAGGCTTTAAATCTTATAGCACATACTATGTTTTTTTAAATATTTTCTTTGAGAAGATAAAATTGTTAGAAAAGTTGATTTAAAATATTAATAACCAATTCAAACATGATCACTTTGGTTAGTAATTGTATACATTTGCCTATATAGTTTTTTTCACAACCATAAATGACAGTAACTACTTAGGTTTATCAACTTAATTCTAGAAAAAAACACAGCTACAAAACCAGTTTCACGTTATTGTTGGGACATCCCCTGCATTTAAATGAGTTCTGTTTAGTCCCATTTCCCACCATGTACATTATTTTCACAGCAGACAGCCAAAACCGGAAAGCATCCCAAATATCAATTTTCAACAATCATTTCTCTTTATTAACTTGGTACAACATTACAGTTTACAAAATTACAAAAACAATGGAAGTTGTATTGGGCGTCTGGCAGAGAGTCGAAACTAAGATCTTGATATCACTTGACATATCCTCCATCGACTGAACTAAGGGGACCACACACTATTCCAATATAAACTTGAAACCTTATTTATAGATGGACGATTCAACCAACTCCCAATCAATGTGATGGTGACATCATAAACATTTGACTGATACATGCACTTAAAAATGTTTCCAAGGAGTATATATTCTACAAGAACACATTAATGTTTAAAATGTCACAAATCAGCGATGCATTTAGGATATTGGGAAACCTTTTAACATCTGACAAATAGTAAGTACCTACAAATGGAATTGTCTACAAGTAAATCGGAAGAATTATGTGATCATTAGGTTTCACAAGTAAAAAAAAATACATTTATTCTGGCTATGTTTTAGATTTTTAAGCAATTATCGAATATCATCTTTCTAAATGTCCCATGACCTTTTAAAAACTATCATGATAATGCAAATCTTTAAGTAAGCTATAAAAAAGATATATTATTGCAAGCCTCTAAAAAAGTGTTTTTTAAAATATTTTTCATACTTCCATTTTTAAGAGAAGGGGTTCTACAGTTTTGCAAGAGCAAATAGAACAGATATAAGCTGAAAAAATTTGACCTTAAAACCAAACACTAAAAGACGGGCTAACAGGGTGGCCAATTAATCTTAGTAACAAAATATCTGACCTTTTGCTGAAAAAAAAACCAAACAAAATAATCTGTGTGTTAAAGTTGATTATTTTTATAATAAATTCAAAAATGAATAAACTTACGAGTTAATTAGAACCAGTTTATGAATATGATGCGGTACAGACAAGTATCTTCACTAGCAGGCCAAATATACCTTTCCCCTTGACTAATTACAAAATCCTCTGAAATTTTCCAGGCAGTTTTAAATTTCTTAACATTTCCATGTTTTCTGTATCCTCCCCGACGAATTTGCCTGGTACTAGCTGGATGTTAAAAGAGGGATTTTTACATCCCTCTCAAATATTACAAATTAGTATTTGATCATGACAATGTTGTTGTCAAATATCTAATCTTACAAACACACAGCTCAAACAGAATATAATTAAATTCATCATATGCCGCCACCAAAAATATCAGCAAGTGCTCGTGGTGCGAACCTTGGTGACATGGCTGTAGCATAATGTTACCATATTTTTTTAAATCCTTGGGTGCCAAGGGCAAAGTTTGGTGTGAGCAACTACTCTAATTGAAACTAGAAGAAAATAAACCACTCTGATTGAAACTATAACAAGATAAACTACTCTGATAGAAACTAGAACAAGATAAACTATTCTGATTGAAGCTATAACAAGATAAACTACTCTGATTGAAACTAGAACAAGATAAACTACTCTGATTGAAACTAGGACAAGATAAACTATTCTGATTGAAGCTAGAAGAAAATAAACCACTCTGATTGAAGCTAGAAGGAGTTAAACTACTCTGATTGTAGCTTGGATAAGATAAACCTAAGTCTAACAGGAGCCAGCTGATCTGCCACCGACCTAAACAAGTGAGGCAAAGTCTGCTCCCAATCTAAGGAAATGTTTCAGATCTTTATGTATACACATCTGAGTAAATTACCTGAGGTAATGATATAAAAATATAAAATTACTACAAGATACTATATAAGAGCTAGGCAGTTTAACAAATTCATTTCAGTGATTCGATAGAGGCACATTATAAAGAAACATGGGAACATTTGAACGCATAAAAATAGTCTGAGAAAAAAATAATGAAAAACTTCTTTGTAAGGAGGAAAACAAGAGATTAAAGGATATTGAGCAATAACATGCTATGACCCAAATACAATAACAGCTGTAGTTAATATTTAATTGTGTTCCTATATTCCTTACACAAAACAAAAAGATTATTTGTACTTATTTTTGACTGTGCCAAGTTTGTATCAAATTAAGGCAAAAGCATAATTATTTAGGCTTATGAATGATTAAAAATAGCATTAAATATGATTATCGCAGACGTCCATATTTTTTGGCATAGCATAATATTTCCTCGAGATTTTTATATATTTATACCCTTTTGGTGTTTAACTGTGATATTCTCGTGCATTAAGATATAAAAATAATAGAGAACGCAACACCAAATGAATAAAAGAGTGTGCAAAAAAATAAAAAAATAAACTATTATAAGCCTCCAATTATGCCTCTTGATGTATCATACATTCTAGCTTATTTGGAAGTCGAACAAAATATTAATTTCAACCTAGATAGACAATGTCAAACTTAAGGGAAAATTATTTATTTGTATAGTTTGCTTTGTGTGATAGTTAGTCAAGACTAGCTAAAAATTGTATACAGGTATGAAACTGAAGTGAAGTACATTCGAAGCAATGGCGAGGCGGGCGCAAGTACCCAGTGCTATCACTGATAAAAGTTTAAATTACCCGTTTCAATCTCAAAATGGAAAGACAAGCGTTTTCAACAAACTAGCCTGGACACAAGTCTGATGAAAACTATGGAATGTGCATGCACGCAACGCCAATTAAACATGGAAGGAGGTACCTTACCATAAAAATACTGGAGTGAATGAGTAGTTGAAATCACTAAAACAATTGTCTCCACTGCCGCTTTGTGTGCGGGGAAGATGGGGGATTCTGGCTGGCTGTTAGTTCCTATTTATTCTTACTATTTCTTTTTCCTTGAGTGATAAACAATAATTCATTATTATGTTTTTGTTTTGATGAGTACTTGTCCTTTTTTAGATTTACAAAAGAAAATAATGTAATTTTGGCTGATAAAAACCAATTGGGCTTATATGTTTAAAGTCATTTGTATATAAAAATTGTATCGAACATTTTTAGCAAAGGTATAACTAATTATAAGCTATAAACAGTGATTCAGTGATTTCAAACCATTACAGTTCACGAGTTATAAGGGACTAAATTGCTATTTTATGCTTTTCCTTATTATTGTTAAAGTAATTTAAATTCGTGTATAGGGCTGAAATTTCATATAGGCTAACAAGACATTCATATTAGGTGTACAGAATAAAGTAATTATATTAATTTTATAATATATAATATTAATATATATTATAATATTAATATCAATACATATACATAGCTAATCCTGCTGTGGCTTTGTTTCCCAAACTTTTTAATCAAAACCCTAAATACAATATTTTCCTGGGCAGGTGATCCAAAGTGTCACTCTACTCATTACATGTAATTTATATTTCTCATTATTTTTTTAACTAGTAATTATTAAATTAATTTAAATAATAAAAACAATATTATTTTAATAACTTTATAATCAAACAAAATGTAAAACACAATAATTTTTTTAGTGAAAATGTGACTTTGTTACAATGTTAGGTAATAACTAAAAAAATACTACTTCAATGACTACTATTTTGCTGTTTTATTCTTGGAAAGAGTGCTTTTGAATTTTTATTTGGTATTGATAGATGTTAGCAAACAAAGTGAATCAATTTCAGTAACTTTCTAATATTACAAATAGAAAATTACACATGTTCACATGAAAAAAATTGGTGACAGAAAAAGAATTTTTAAGTGACGACCATGATGTTGCTTCATTTTGTAGGTGAGCTATTCGAGTTTGAGTCCTTTGTTGATGGACAGAGTACAACACAAATAATTATTATAATGATCTTGATCACTACAAGAGCCATAAGATATATTTTCAGAAGAGGGTAAAAAAACCGTGTAAACTTTTTGAGTCAGAATGGGCCAGTCCTTAAGCTGGATCCAAAATTCAGAGTAGAGGAGGGTTTCAACTTTGTTTCTATTGTCAGTATTGTAGTAATTCTTCGTAATGTCCCAGTTTAATAGTTTGTGAAGGTAAATACTTCTTAAGTTTGAAAAAAAATAATTCGAGACCATCCCTTGACCCTCAGGAATATTGAGGGCCATGACCCAGGGTTTGGGAGCCACTGTCTTACAGGTCAAGGTCAAGAAAATGTGCATAGAAAAAATATTTAATTCATTCTCACTAACTCTCCACATTTCCTTATCTTTGCATACTCCCTTTGCTTCAACATCCATAAACCAAGTCATTCATATTTTTTTTATTCTTAAAACTCTTGTTTCTCTTTTTCATACATTCGTCTGAAAATGTTAACCATGTCTTACCTGGCCTACCCCTTCCTTTTGATCCACACACTCTATAATCATATATTTGCTTCGTCATTCGATCCACATTAATCCTCTCAACATGCCCAATTATAAATATTTCATTCTGTACGCCTTGTATGAATGTCTAGCTATACTAAAGTAATGCTATACACTAATTACTTTAATTTAACAATGGTACCCAAAAAGCACAAAATAGCGTGTTTGACCCCTTATAGCACTTGAACTGTAATTATATGAAATAAGTTAAATGCTATTTATAACTTATATTTATTACACACTTGTCAAAATTATGCAATACAATGTTAATGGTCTAATGACCTAATAAGGGAATGGAGTACTTTATGACATATGTATTTAGTAACACTTTCTAAGAGGTCACGCCACGCCTCTGATTCGAGGAGGGGAGGGGGGAAGAGATGCTTGGACAATTTTATAAACATATAATTAGTAAATTAAGAGTTTTCTCATGTAGTTTAATTGAATGCTAAATGCAATCATAAACTGTAAATATCCGAAAGGGAGCATTGTTTGAAATGATCAAAGTTAATAATTATGGTATTTTGGTGTAGTGGCGTGGCATATTGCCAAGGTAAGCATAGCTTGTTTAAAACTTTACCTGGAATATATTCTCACCCACTTGGTCCTCAGTCATGCAATCATGCATGTGCTCTGCACTACATAGCTAACTTCACTTGGGAAGTGAATTTATGTTGATACCTGATATATGAGTGTCTTATTCATAAGTGTGCGCAGAATTTGGCTGGTGGGGGTACCAGTTGGAACACTAGGGGGTTGGACCAACACCCTCCACCTCCTGAGAACGTTAGATTTTTTTTTTAACTACGATAAATTAGGAACAAGAAAGAATTATTTTTTTATTTACAACATTATTCTTTTGATAAAAACAATAAAAAAACATTGTAAACTACAATTTCAACCGCCAGCTGAAGGAAACACTTTTCTTTAACATGTAAATAATATCATCCAAACCTGTATCCACAGCCAGCCAGTGATCGATAAGGTGTTGTAGCTGGATTTTAAATTTATTAGAATAGCCATCGACACGATTAAAATAAAATAAGACTTCATTATTTTGTCACTCCAACTTCTTGTGTGTGTGTGTGTGTGTGTGTGTGTGCGCGCGCGCATGACCTCATCTACGCTGCGCAGGCCTAAGGTCTTATTGAGTGATGAAAACATATCACAGGTAAAGTTTGAAGAAGCTCCGCCTAACCCTGAAAACACTCCAGGCCACGCAAATGTTTCAGTGATCTTGTGTGTATTTTGTTTAACCTAAAAAATAAGTCTTAATTTGACTGATTATATTACGGCCCTATCTTATAAGCTGCACTATAATGAATCCCCCGCAAGATATTTATATTACTTGTTTACACTGTGCTGAAACTTTTATGTTAGAGTCATAATGGTTCCCGTCAAGGTAAGACTAAAATTTCACCTTAAGCGGAGTGTGTTTCCTCTCTCATTTTAACTTGTTTCCTGAAAACTAACCAGTTCCTGAAGCTCCTGATCTAGCGAGCACAGACAAAATATATAGGAACGATTGGTCTTAAGAGTAAATCAGCGTCGTTGTAGGTTGAAAATAATCGAACGGACGCCTACTGCGTCTTCTTGGCAGCCTTCTTGCCTCCCTTTTTGCTCTTCGCCTTCGTCTTGGCGGGCGCTGACTTGTTCCAGTAGTAGACGACCTGCGCGGCGATGATGAAGTTTACAGAGGCGGCGGCGACGTAAGTGATGATGACCATGGTGTCCCCGGTCTCCTGGATCGACGTGAAGATTCTGGCCGTCGAGCCGAAGAAGAGCATGAAGGCCGTTGCCGCCGACAGCTGGCCCGTGCCCGAGTTGCGGTAGTTGGCCAGTGCCTGCAACAACTAAGGCAAGACAGTCGTATTATTATTACATGTAGCTTCATATCATCAAGATTAAGCCTTAAAAAATTAATAAGAGTGGAAGGGGTTTTAAATTTATTAATACTTTTATATCAACTTATATAAATTCCACTGTCTTCTAGCGCTATAAAGTATGCAAAAAAAAGTCACCTGGTTTAATCTAAATTACAAAAAGAAGAAACTTACTCATCCAACAGTTCAGAAAAGATACTGAGTAAGCGATACTAAATGGTCTCTTCCCATTGGGTAATGATTAGGGCTATGACAAGTAATATTTTTATTTTGATATTGAACAGGATATAAACACGTTATGGGCTACTATGTTCATAAAAATGTGTATATTTTAGGTTTTTCCTGTTTAAAGGCAAACTTATGCTTTATTAAGGGCAAAACGTGGATATTAAAAAAATAATTACAAACAAATCCTTTATTTTACCAAATAATAGATAATTAAATAGTCTGATGACTAATATTATAGTTATTACAACTACTATTTAAATTACACTGTTTAAGTGTTTTAATTTATTTCTGGGTCTTATTTTAAGTATTCATACGGCAAGCAATACTTTCTGCAACTGCCACTTTTGACAAGTACAACTTCCATTTCGATAATTGCAAGATATACATTTAGTGACTTTATGACAGTGTTGGACCCTTTGCGTTTTATTTGTATATTCTATAAAAATATCTACTCAATAGAGTTTAGTCTTAAAACAAGTTAAACCCACACCAATGGGGACATCGACAAAGATGTGAGTCTCATCTAATCCGTTTTTCCAGGAAAAGAAAGGTTGGGGCTCGGATCCCGGTCGGGCATAATAGGGTGGTATTTCATAATTGGGTTCTCACTCTCGCTAGACGCAAACGCAGGTACATTTAATTCGAATTCAAACTTATTCATCTCACCCTATCAGTGTAGCTATGCGTATAGAAGGGTCGGGTAGTAAGACATGTCGTGGTAAACAATAAATAAAAATAAGCTACTCACCATTCGAGAGCGTTGGATAATGGGATAAACTTACTAAAATAACGAAATATAATCAGGATTTAACGAGTGTTTAAAAGCAAAGAAAAATGAAATGTTACGATGTGATGTTTTGACAAAGCCAATTAAGTTATATTTACAAGTCAAATTTATGTCCAAGAGGACTTGGAACCCACTTATCATTTAAATGACACACACATAGTGAAAACAACAATGGAAAGAGTTGCGAGGAAGACCTTTAAAAAGAAACAAAGTGTGTTGTCATATTTTGAGAGCACCTGTTTGCTTCCTTAGAGATATCTAGTTAAATCATCGAGTAAAAGGGAAGTGATTGAACGCTAAATTAGGATTCAGGATTTGATTATTATGTTAGGTCACTTAAAGAAGAATTCTGTATCAGGATTTGAAAACTGAGACTTTGAACTCTAATGATCCACCCTAATCTAAAACGCCTCCTCTATGGGGCTATTCATTTAACATGTGCTTCAAGGCCTACATCCCTGTCCAGAATCAGTTCTCCTCACAAAGTGTTCTCTATAATCCCCAGCATGTGCCTCTGCCCAGAATCAGTTCCTCCCCATAATGCTTCCTCAATAATATCCAACACATGCCTCTGCCCACCATCAGTTCCTCCTCACAAAGTCCCCTCTATAATCCCTAAAATGTTATCCTCGGTAGACACCCCTGCCCAGCAACAGTAGCTCCCGGTGTTGCTTGGGAAACACACACAGCATCCTTGGCGGTCCACCGGACCTGCTCTTATCTGCCGGACACATCTCATCCCGCGCTGCTGCACCTGCTAGTCGGCCACGACCATGGCGTCACGGAGAGGGGAAGACCCGCGAGAACACACACACGAGAGACCGGTCTCGTGACACGTCATACAGTGCGAGGCGAATAAGTTGAGAGTGTACGATTTCAAACGTAAGACTTCATTCGCAATATATAGTTCCAGTGATACCTACCCTCATATTACATCTCACTCCACATCCTA
Organism: Timema shepardi; assembly: GCA_902151425.1. Lineage (NCBI taxonomy): Eukaryota > Metazoa > Arthropoda > Insecta > Phasmatodea > Timematidae > Timema > Timema shepardi. Next base: position 124,753 of record CABFVX010001435.1, on the reverse strand, counting down.
AATGTTTACATATTCACACTAAATAGGGTAGCGATTAGGAAGGTATAATTCAGAGCAAAATGTCATACAATTTGCGTGGCGGGAGAGTGGAAAATTACAACAAAAAAACTTTCCCCAGTAAATTCGGATACAAGCCCCAACCACCGTCTCTTAAAGGCCAATGTCCAGAGTGACAAGTGACACCTTAGACCATGCTACCATCTGTGTTTATTGTGTGTAATCTTTTAAACACCTCTATGGCCTATTGGTCAAAGTTCCTGTCTACAGATCCATAGGTCCCAGGTTCGATCCCCAGCACATCGAGCTTTTTTTTGTTAAAATCAGTGGTTCTAGAACGGGGTCCGCTCAAGTCTCGTGAGGGCAAATGAAGAGCTTCTTGAATGAAAATTATCAGCTCCAGTTTAGAAAACCGAGATTAACGTGTAGGGGGGTTCGTTGTGCTGACCACATGACACCCTCTATCCGCAGAAGGTGACACTATCATATCTAAGAGACGGAGTGCCGCTCGATCGATTTGTCTCGATTGTAGGCTGACGGCATGGAGTTACAGTATCCCCATGACTTATTTGGTGCTGACTGACAGCTGACGGCTTTGAAAAGTTACCAGACCAAATTATGTATCCCTACGCCAAACCAAATGATCTACAAAAACATGTGTTTAGCAACTGTCACTTTTGACTGTCAAAATTTAGATATACACCTAAATGTTGACTGTCAGAAGTCAGC
>CABFVX010001435.1:100403-119003 GCA_902151425.1 Timema shepardi | reverse complement strand
GGGGGGGGGGGGGGAGAGGGGGAACAAAAAAGGATCTTTTCTCGCGTCCCCTACACTTTCACCTTAAGATGGGATATTAGACACAATAGGAACCAAACCAGTTTCGTTCAGAAGGGAATGGACACTGAATTGGAACGCTTCCTAGAACTAGTAAGCGAAGCTAGGTAAAAATAAATAAAAGAGTTTTCATAAATATAAAATATAATTGAATCACTTGATCCGAGACGTATTAAGACTTTTCTTCCTCGAGTATCCCAGTGATAGGAGGAGGGAGGACATCTATAAACTACCTTAAAATCTGATTCGGTGACCACATGGTCTAAGGCGTCACTCTCACAATAGACTAGACTGCCAATGACAGGGATATAGGGGTTTGAATCCCAGTCGGGTGTATTGAGGGTTGTTTTGCTTAAATCGTTTTCCACTTTTACTTCACACAAATGCGAGTACGTTTCCTCTAGATTACTCCTTCCTCATTCCATACACATTATCGTAATTAGTATATATGCGTATAACCTGAACAGGTATTAAGACGGCGTGATGGGAAAAAAATAGCTACCTTGAAACAAAGAGGCCGCAATAGATCTCCTAAGCTAACAGCACACGCACGCGCGCAACATATGATGGATGCGGCACCCCCTAGGGCAAAGACTCGCATGACGCCACTATGCGCCACCAAAATGAGGACGGGAAGGCCTCATTTGTCAACCCGCAAGAGCAATATTACCAACATGTTCAGAGGAAGGTAATGGGGTAACGTGCCCAAACCCCGGTGCGAGGCTAACCACTGCCCATTGGGGAGGAGGATCCGGGTAATTGGTGCAACATGTACCAAGCGCTTGGCTATATCCGGAGATAGAGGTTTAATAGTTGTATTGTCGACCTCGGTGGTCTTGGAGTAAAGTGCTCGCCTCGGGACTTGATGTTCGCGGTTTCAAAGCCAGTCGAGGTCAACAGATTATTCTTGAGCGATACAAATTGTTAGAATCAATTCCTTCGGAGGGGAAGTAAAGTTTGATTCACACTGGTAGGACTGTGCTCAGGCCGTGCTGGGACTGTGTCGTGTCGCAACCATTCACACTAGTAGGGCTGTGCTGGTACTGTGTCGTGTCGCTAGCATTCACACCGATGAGACTGTGCTGTTAGCGCTACTGTTTTGCTCATCGGCAATTGTAGACATAGATAAGAGGAAAATGTGATTGTTGCATGTTGGCTTTATCTTATTTCACTTGATAAAAAGAGGAGAAAACGAAGAAAATATTGGGTTTATAATTTGTTTAGAGCAAGAGAAGAAGGAGAATTCCACAATATATTTGGGCGACTCAGAGATGACCATCAAAAGTTTCACAAATATTTTAGAATGAGTGTCCCGAAGTTGGAAAACTTACAGAAACCCCTTGCATTCAGTTTGTCAGCTATCTCCTTCCAAATATTTTCTTTAGTGAGATTATTATCATAATCTTTATGCTGCGAGGTGACCTGGTGGTCTAGGGGTAAGGTGTCGGACTTCTAAGCTGGCGGCCGGGGTTCAATCCTCGGTCCCGGCAAAGATTTATCTGAATACCAAACCCTTCCTTCACCTCTGACAAGACATCTTGTGAATGTGGGGAATGCCATGCCTCCACCGTGGTTCGGATTCCACGTTAAACTGTAGGTCCTCCATTTCATCTCACAATCACTCTACCATTACACATTAGCGTAAGTGCGTATAACCCGAACGGCTAGTAAGACGCGGTGCTAATAATAATTTATGCTGCGAATTATACAATCATTAATACTCCTAAACCAACATTATTAAGTTTTCTTCATCCATAGTTTTGGCTTATTGAACACAGTTGTGTTAACAATGTTGGAATGTTCTGCAGCCCTGTCAGATTGTAGATAAGAACCTTCGTGAAGGTTCGCCGCTTGCCGGAAGAAGCCGAAGTAGGTGAAACGACACTAAGACGACATTAAGGCGACATCATCTATATTCACACTGATAGGACTGTGTTGGGACTGTGTTCGTACCGTGCTGGACCGTGACCTTGGGAAATCACTTTTGAAACGATCCAAGACGACACAGTCACAGCACGGCCTGAGCACAGTCCTATGAGTGTGAATCAAAAACGGTCTTACAAGGTAACTCTTATGTGAATGACCTGTTCGATATTGTTGGCAGCACGACACGGTCCCAGCACAGTCTGCGCACAGTCATATCAGTGTGAATCAACCTTAAAGCCGTCGGTCCCATTTCAACTGTGGCATGTAAAAGTATCCTGAAGGGTATGTGAAAATACCTTTCCCGGCAAAATTGGTAGGCCCTTCCGCTCTCACTCATAGAAATTCTCGTGTGCTGATATAATAAGTAGATTCAGAAAGTGGACATTAAATACCTCAAATAAATAAAAACAAATTAAATGAAAAAGTAATGTGCCGAAATAATGGTATATAAATGGTTTGATGGTATATTCACCCCACGGATAACTTAGGTAATACAGCTCGAACAAGACGTCGCATCGTGGTGTGGTTTTCTGTGTTCTACTTTCGAAAAACAGTATAATTGAAGCCAGTGAAACAGTTGTAGAATATTTTAAGTAATACAACAAGATTGGTAAATAATTATTTTCAAACCATTAGCGTAGTTGGTAGATAAGAGTATAACCCGGTTATAAAAATACGTGAAAACAATTACTAAAATGATCCCAATTTCACTGCTGTCAAGTGAAACATGTATGAATCCACACTTGATACGTTTTTTGATTAGATTGTGATAACAGATGATGTACCTATATAATTTCTCGGTTAATAGGCATGAGATGGGCTCTTAAAAGGCCGATTCAACGCCATTTTTAATATCTTTAAAAATAAAATAAGGAGGCGGATAATACTTGAGAAGATTAGGTGGACAGACAAATAAAGAAGTCCTAAGAAAAGAACCTTTTTGCATGTGTTTTTTCGGTACAAAGCAAACGGGATCGGACACATCCTTAGGAGGAACTGTTTTCTGCACGACGTCGTAGAAGGAAAGGTTGAGGGAAAGAGGAGCTTAGAAAGGAGGAGGGTTCAAATATTAGATGACTTGAAGGAAGGAAGAAAATTCTGGTAGCTGAAGGAGGAGGCAGAGGAAAGAGCGCATCTCTTGGCGGTCTAAATTCATTAACAAAATGAATGGGCCTGTCATAAGACAGAACACCTAATAATATTAAAGCCATATTATATTAATAACCAAGCAAAACTATTACATTTAAAGATAATAACAGGAATCGAGATTTGGAACTTTTTCTCTGCACAGCCTTTTACTACCGGACTATACACATTTTAAACTAAAGGGGAGAAAGACAGGATTGAGAGAACATGTGTCTACATTAGCGTGGAGAAAAAGTGGAAAACCTTGGAAAAAAATCAGTACACCCGGTTGATATTCGAGCTTCAAGCGCCTCGTCACCGGTGAACTAGGCTAAGCGAGCTTGACGTTTAGTCCGCGTTGCCACTGATGCGGGTCACCAGAGTATAATAACTACAAATATATTCACTAACAGCTCATGCACCAATTTTTATAGTCGAATGGTCTAAGCTCTAAGGGGTCACTCTCACAAATGCCGATGACGGGGGGATCAGGGTTCGGAACCTGTCCGGATGTGAAGGTGTATTTTCCTAGATATTTTTCCACTCCTCCTTCACGCAAATGAAGTTACAGTTCTCCTAAACCTAACTTACCTAATCCATAACCCTTTAGAGTAATTATTAGACCTACATGTGTGTATAATCCGTAAGGGTACCTAGTGACACTTGGTGATAAAAAAAACACAAGAAAACAACTCGAGAGCTAATTTGTCACAAATCTTCAACTCTGGTTGGTGACGCGATTAGACAAGGAAGAAAGGACAGCAGCTAAAAGGTTTCTTTATATTTTAGCATCGATAAGTGTGTTTTTTTTCCTACAATTAACAAAGAACCATACAATCTTATATTCAGGAGCCTTAATTCAAAATCGCGCCTCAAGAGTGGATAGTTCAACCATCTTCGACATAAGGTTTTTCTTCAACGCGATAGCGCGCTGCAGCCCAAATTTGTCCCTTTTACTAATTTTATATTTTATTCGCTCGTGCCCGAGGATGGATTTATAGTCTTGAGAGCACTAAAACAAAAGAGGGTGGGGAGGGGGTGGATAAGATGAGACCCCTTGCTAGCGAGTGAGTTTTTCAGTTAGTTCTCCCCCCATTCCCCCTCGCTATAAATCTCCTACTTCATTTCTCGCCGCCACCTTGTTGCCTCTTATTTATGACCCAACGCCCCCCAGAACTACCTGCCCCCATCTATCGACGATGGTAATGCGACGAGATAGCTATCGTGTTTGTTTTTATCTTGTTAAAAAAAAGAATTGAATACAAACTGTTGCCGTGACTGGTCTAGTAATGAAGGTGAGGTTTATCTTGAGTCTCTTTTATTTGTTACTTACACAATGAAAATTAAGAGCTTCCTAGTGAAAATGTTATTAGTTTTCCTTAATTTTAAATAAAGGGTCGCTTAAGCATAAGACCTATAAACTAATTCAGCCCATGAAAATATATTAAATACTATGAATCTAGTCAAAAAGTCAAAAATCATGTGAGTTATTTAACGTTTTTTTTTAATCTTTGAGGTCAGTTAGATGAAATGCACCCACGTTAGTGCGAAGAGGGGATGGGTGATAAATCATATTTGGAAGGAACCCCTCTTTTTTACACCAGAGTGCACCTGGGTCAAGACCCGAACCTTAACCTACTAGTCACAGGCAATCCAGTCTACTGTGAGACAGACATTTACGTATTAACCAAACACAATGATACAAGGTACAGTTCAATTTTCATAGAAATAACTATATCCGAGAGCTAGTTTCATTACTATATCTACTCTCACGTATTCATATGTAAAATCATCCGCTTTCATTTCTGACAGATACGAACAATAGCTATACAATATAAACAAATAATATAGTAAAATGTTATCAATACTTACCGAAAAATGAATTCAAGTTTGTATCTGCTAAAAAATCCTTTCTAAGAGAATCCTACTTTAGATTGGCCCCTGATTTTATGATGAGGCCCTTTTTATGTATAAAAAGGTACTCCAACTCGTTAAGGACCTTGGCCCTGTCGAGTGCAAGTCTAAAACCAATTTTGTGGGATGGTGGGTGGGAGAGTGAAAGGCATGGCGTGGCTTCACAATCGATCAAAGTAGCCTTCCGCACCAACAAGAACAGATGGATAACGGAAACTGTAGATGGAGCTAGCTATCGGACAAGTCTTGTTGAAAAAGAATACGTTTGGAAATACCAGTTTTCTCGAGAAAAAGTGAAATTTTTATGTTAATATTTTCAACACCCCTTCTATGATAATGTATCGATGTTTATTAATTGTAGCATTTTCTTATTTTTTGTTATAAATATTGAAAAATGTCCATTTATCGATATTTGATCACTATTATATTATAGAGGAGGTGTTTATATACAAAGTTCAGCTTAATCGACATGCTTCTATTCTTGAACAAACCTTTCCCGAAAAGAAAATTGCAAAACTATAAACAGTCTTGAAGATAACCGCGTGTTCCCATGGCTCTGTATTTCCCCGTCAAATTAAATGAACCAATCACCCTAAGTTGAAACTTACCATCCAGAACTGAACACATATGTATCCATCTATTATAACACTCTCTTATCCAAGAAAAATCCTTGATTCCTACCAAAATAAAACAGATTCCTAGCCATTTAGCTCAGCAGATATCATTTGACGCAGAACATGCCTTACAATATGGCGCGAGACAAATCACCTCGTCAGTAGACCGGGATTAGTCATGGAAGCTTCGTAAATTTGATTCTAATATTAACTCTCGAAACATTGAGGCTTTGTAATATTTTTGAAGATGTTCCTGTCCAGAGCGCGCGTGCAGACATCCAATTAACAGGAGTGTTTCGTGCGTTTCCCCTCCCTCTGTATAACCAATCGTAAGTTTCTCGGGGAACCTGAGACGCTTTACTAGGCCGTTCGTTCTAAATACACAGGGCCACAACCTCAAATGAGCATTCGTTTAGCTGGAAAGTAGAATTGAGGCACAAGAAAAAAAAAGCACAGCGTCTTACTACCCGTTCGGGTTATACGCTTAAATAGTAATTACTCTAATGGGTTAGGAATTGGGAAGGTTGAATTTTTTGAGGAAGTGAACCCGAATTTGTGTGGAGGTGGAGTGGAAAACCATTCAGGGAGAACCACCTCCAGTTCACCAGACCGAGATTCGAACTTAGATCTCCGCGTCTTCAGCAGTATACCTCAACATGAAACTAGCTCGTTAGCCAACTACATCACCGAGGTGGGTTTGAGGCGCTAGAATAGTTGATCAGAAACTCAGAAACTCATAAACGCCAGACAACCAATGTGTTTTATAACGTCACTAGGTGAAGCTGTCCGGCAGTAGGAGAACAAACAGGGCAAGAAAAAAATTCAACTGTCAAGACAATATGTTGTGCCCAACAATTTAATTTATATAATTTGATTCATCATCCATTCTATGTTCCTATATGATTTTGTTTCATTTTCAGGCATTTAGCTCTTAATGATCAGCAAAAATATGTTTTTTTTAAAACTTTTCAGTGAGTAAAATTTCAACATTTAAACACTCTTTACAAATCCCTACAGATACATCATAGGGGTGTAAAAAATTATTTTGTATTAATTCCAGTAAATACTAAACTCTTGTACTATTAAAGGATTTGTCAATATTTAACCTAAGCGCAACATTTAATAGGCACTATTTCAGCTACCTAGGCGATCCCCTTAAGTAGGTCGGTAATCTGGAAGGAGCGCCAACCAGACTTTATTATAGATTCGGTAGAAACCAGCAGGGAAAAGCGGAATAGCACCAAATATCTAGGATATCGCAGAATAAAATTATAGCCAGATTTTATTAAGAACAATATGGAGGGCGTTTTTAATACCAGAATACTATTAGTAGTTCTGTGAGAAGTAGACATCGCTTCCTCCACGTTTTTAGGGGAATCGCTTAGGTAAAGTTAATATTATTGTGTGAAGTAAACACATAAACGCATAACTACACATTCTATTTTATTAAAATTACTATGTGAAGCAAAGTAATTATGAATTAAAAGAACTGTTTAAATTACGATAACATACCCACACATTTTTATAATACAAAGTTAATATGCACTCAAAAAATGCTTAGTATATACTGCTAAGAATTATGTGATTTTCGTATATTTAATACAGTCTTAACATTTCTCTTTAGATTTCAAGTTGAAATATTTCCTTTAATTATATATTCTTGGATTTGAAGTCGATATTTTTCCTTGGTGATCAAGTTCGATAAGAAAAAGAATATTATATTCCATAGTACATTATATTAATGGGAATTAAACGATGTTTACGTGCATTTTAAATTCAAACCAATTGGGATGAAGTATTAAACGAAAAATTATTTTGCGCGGCTGCCATATTGGAACGGATAATCATATTGCAAAACCATATATCTATATACACCGTTCGTCTAGATTCAAAGAATTTACCTGCTAAATTTGCCAAATTAATCAACGAATTTAGAAGTGATTGTGAAAGAGAGAGGCAAAATGCCAAACGGAAGAGTATAAACAGGACCTCACTCAGCTAGGTCAACTAAACTAGTAGGATTCTGAAAAGAGGCCTTTCAGAAAGTTCTTCGTAGGAAGATTGGTCAATAGAAGATTTATTTTTGTTCTGTTAACCTTAAAAAGCCTATCTAACCGGGAAATTAGATATTAACTAATGTTTCAACCAGAAAAATTATGCGAGTCCAGTTTTCATTTTTTTAAACTTGACATAGAAAATGAAATATGTAAAAACGTATTTTTTTCATTTTAAAGTAATTATTTTTCCATTTTGTTGATTTAGAAAAAAATTGGTTAACTGTTTTACTGCTCTCAAAATAATGCTTTTTAAAGTAGAATACACAAAAAAAACGCATCCCAATACGTCTGGTTCGAGCTGTATTACCTACCTACAGTAGCCCCACGGCTTCTTTGGTGCTGACTTCTGACAGTCAACATTTAGGTATATACCTAAATTTTGACCATCCGAAGTGACAGCTGCTAAACACATGTGTTTACAAATCATATGGTTCGGCGTAGGGATACATAATTTGGTCTGGTAGCTGTTCAAAGCTTTTAGCTGTCATCAGTCAGCACCAGAGAAGCCACGGGGCTACTGTAAGTTTGGTGTTAGTGAGATGAGATGGGTTCTTCTGAGAACCCCCTACTTGATAGGAAATAACCTCACATAACGGTAGGGGAAACCCGGGCAAAGCGAATAAGCTAAGCGAAAAGAATTGCTAAAAATTCAGTTTACAGCTAATTACATAAATTACGTCATATTTTTTAGAAGTGTGTTTTCTAACTTGAATAAAAGTTTGAATTGATTTAGGCTGATCTATTAAATAATATGCTATTAATTACGAAACCTTACAAATTATTCGCCTTGCCCGTAAACCCAGGCAAAGTGAATTAGATGAGAATACAATCAGTTTCACTAATATAAAACTATTCATTGACCTTATATGAATTTGTAAATTACGTATATATCTAAAACATGTTTTTAATATTGTTCAGCTGACATTTATAACATATATAATTAGCGTCAAAATCAAACAAAATTATCTTTCATGTGTATATAGGTCTACACAAGCAAATGAATCAGCTAATAGTGTTATTTATTTATGTTGAGACTACTATAAAATAAGACTTTCAATTTAGTTTTGACACTCGTCACAGAAGTATAACCTGAACCCAGAGTAAGATGTGCAGTTTCCTCACACTAACTACACTGAATCTAGTCTTCTGAAGTTGGCTCTTGATATGGATCACTACAATCTAAACAGCTATATTTTATATTTAATTTATGCGCATCTTCTGGTTGTGTGAACAAAGTTTTTGCTGCGCATAATACGTTTTTCTTAGTCTTATTGGCCTATTTTAACTTTAGTTTTTCTTGCTGCAGTTTCTTATCAGGAGTAGACGTCAACACCTCAGCTCTCTGGCATTTTGATTTTCTAAGTGCAATTTTTTCATTGTCAATTTTAGGAATAGGTCTTATGTCGAAAGGACTGAGAGTTTTATTTTATTTGTTTCCGGGTTGTTTGCAGGTGTCGTTTAGACTGTTGCTATTGATGTAGTCTTAGCTGAGCTACTTGCTGGAGAGGGAAAGCCCCCGACGTAGTGGGTATAGTTTTGTCCAAATTTACATCACCAGTGTTTGGGTGGACCTCTGAATAATTTGGGCGATCTGTTACAATGGCTGGAACAAAGTCTTGTTGACTAAAAATATGTGGTTGTACGGAAAAATGACAGATTTTTTGGAGCCACCGACAACATTTTTAATTGAGACTCTTTTTAAATAAGCAGGCGCAAATATTTTGCAAATTTCATACTGATTAATGATTCTACTAGCATGACTTTTCTGAAAAACATTCATATCTTGCTCAAAATATTTATTTACAGGCCCATACAAAGAAATATCAAGGGGCTACATTTTGTTAGTTGTGTGAGGTATTAATGAAAAAAAAACCTATGTTTCTACTGGCATATTCCTATGCTGAATAATATTTATGAGCCTCATGATAGTCAAGAAGAAGGATGATTTTTTTTCCCTTCGCTTCTTTCCACAAATAACTGAAGCCACACAAGAAACTTTGGTCCATTCACCCACCCATTATTATCAGTGCAACACCCTTAAGTTTCAGGGGGTGTGGGTTGGGCACCACCTAAAAGTTTTTCTTGCATTCTTTTTCTAGTAAAAATAAAAAGGGGGAATAAACGAACCTGCTGCATTGAAACAACAAGCTACAGTTGTTAACGGTCCACACTCAGAAATAGCTATCACCCCAACTAGTATTTTTACTCGAGTACTCAAAATCTTTGTTGGCCTATTGGTGGTTGTTTGGATACCTGTTTCATCCATATTGTAAATATTACTAGTTCCAGGGTTGTTCTTCCTACTTGTTCCCAATACATTTAAAAGAAACGCCCCACTTGAGCCCTATGAAACCCTCTTGTACGGGCAATGGAAGTAGACTCTGGAGAGCGTAACACAACCTTCGTATATCAATTTTTAAATTTTGACAACCAGTCCCATCCATTTTTGAACGGGTGTTTTATTTGATTAGCTTTTGCATAGCTCAAATACTAACTTTAAAAAAATATATTATCTAGTTAATCCATAAAAAATTGTTTCCATAAATTTAAAATAATCTTTAAACTCATTCTCCTGTTGAAGTGTGAAGACTGTTTGAAATCTACCAAGTTTTTTTTTTCTTACTTGACCCCTTCTTCGAGTGGCGATATAAGGTTGAAAACGGAATTTCATACTTTTTTGCTACAGATGATATGCTTTATGTTTTTATGTCCTCTAAAACCTTTCTCATTGATTCTTTGAACCAACTAGCCTGTTCTGTTTTTATTTTGTAGTTGTCGATAAACCATCTAAAAAGTATAGGCCTATATAAAGATGTTAAAAATAGTATCTAAGTACACTATATGTTTAAATGTGAATAGTGGAGGCGTATTTAGTTTATTAAAACATATGGCACTAAATAATAGCCTAATATCTTATTCAAATTAATTTGAGTTTAAAAATAACATAACTTAAAATAAACTCAGAATACCCGAGCATAGTGGACAGGTATTCGCTTTGCCCTATCCTCTTTGGCCAGCATACTCTTTTTTTAAATTCACTTCCAATATGTAGGAAAAAAGTTTTTTTACAAACTAAGTTTATTAGTGTAGTCTATCAGGCAAAGGTATAATTTCAAATGAGAAAAAATAAAAAATACACATTCTTAAAACAATATGGTACAAATACGATTAACATACCTTCAGAAAAATTTAAGGAAACACACAAAATATTTTACAGCAAGTCTGTATGAATACTTACCCTTCAACGGCTCAAACAAAACTATTTTATAGGTCATTAGCAACTCCTCGTTCTTATCTGAAAACCCCAAAGCTTTACCTTTATCCAATTTCAAGAAATAAACATTAATCGCTTTGCCCGGGTCATTCGCTTTGCTCGTGCCTCTTCTATTCCTGTTATGAAGTTTCAAAACTACTGAATCACTTCTCAATGTTAATGAAATGTTCAATTGTGACCCTAGTAATTAAAAAGGATTATTTGTTTGAAAAAGATCTATGTTTATATTTCTGAACTTTTTTTTTTCTTTTCAGATTTTCAAAATTTCACGTGAAATGTCTTTGAAAATGGACGAAATTCACCGTTCGGAAATAAAATTGCCTAAAACTTTAAAAAAAAAATGAATCCCATTAACATGTTTGACTTGAACCACAGTGCGGGAATTCTGGAAGTCTGGTAACTTTATTTTTCGATAAGGTTGTTTAGAGGGATTGAATTGAAGGGATGGAAATTCCACAGTGATACTTTAAATGCAGAATACCAGTCCTCCAGTTCACCAAATTCGGGATTCGAACCTCAACCTCATCATCAGTCTAGGGCGAAGTCTCAGAACACGTAATCACCAGTGCGAGTCTTCCCGAACCGAAGATCTGACAAACGTAAAATAACATCCCAGCTCTATCAGAATACTCGAGAATCGAGATGATGTCTTCAATCTTGTTTGGGTCTATAAATGTAAAAGTACGGAAATAATAAAATAAACTACAAGCTATTAGGTCAGAACTGAGCTATTACCAATCAGATGTTGTGCTTAGGTTAAATATTGACAAAGCCTTTAAAAGTACACGAGTTAAGTGTTTACTGGAATAAACGAGATCTATTATCTATTTCCCTATACACATACAAATACATAAACATAGTTTAAAAGGTGAGAGTGTCCACTCTGAGAAGTCCAAAAATTCATTTATTTATGTTGATGATTAAAACCTAAGTGTCCGGGAAATTAAAGATAACTGGTAAAGGAGTGTAGAAAGGATCTTTGTGAATCGAATGATACCATTTAATAGGAGGAGTTACAACACAGAGTGTACTGCCATTTGTATTTACCTCTCCCCCCAGCCCCGTTTGTTCTCCTATTTCGGAATGTTCCACTCAGTAACGTAATATTTATTTTATTTATTTAGCACCGCGTCTTACTATCCGTTTGGGTTATATGCTTAAGTACTAATTATGCAAATGGATTATGAATTGGGAAGGTTGAATTTAATTTAGAGGAAGTGAAACCGCATTTGCGTGGAGGGAGAGTGGAAAACCATTTAGGGACCCCCCTACCCCAAGTTCACCCGAACGAGATTCGAACCTCGATCTCCCTGTCCTCGGCAGCCTGGCTCAACACGAAAATAACACATTAGCTAACTACGCCACCGAGGCGAGTAGTAACGTTATAAACCCACTTATATTCTTCCGTTTATGAATTTTTGCTTGACTTTTGCCGCCGTGAGGGCCAAAAATTATGCACTCAGTTCACCCTAAAGGTCTTACCTTGACTTATAAACCATGGCCCTATCTTAAAAGTTAGGCTATAGTGGAACAAAGCAAGGTAAGCTTTCTACCTTTCAGGGTTAATTGAGAATATTCAATTAAGCTTATATTTTTTTATTAAATATAAAGTTAGAGGTCTTTTTTTCTTAGGAGTGCGAACAGTTTTATTCTCCATGGCCAAATTTTCTTCGAGAATATTCAGAAACTTAAAGCAACAAACCAAAATAAAATAATAAATGTAAAAAGTAATTCAAGGCTTGATTCCACATAAGTGTCGGCTTTCTTTGATGGGGTCCGTCACGCAAGTTGTAATGATTCCGCCACAAGAGAATCGTCCGCGTGGCGAGTGGCACGAAAACCGCAGGGATTGAAAAAGATGGTGAGGTTTAAGTGCGCCGGCTTCTTGATGGGGAAAATATCCTCACACTGAACTATTTATTATGGGAATTGAAGTTCTGAAGAGTCGAAAAAAAATGACTATTTGTTTGAGGAAGGTTAGATGTATGAAACGATTCTGGTAGGTAATTTTTTAGAAAATACATTTTTTTGTAGTTAGTATTTACAACATTTTATAATTTCATAGGTATTGCCATATTTTTAATGAAAAGTGACAGCTTCAGATCACATGACTTTACGTATAGATATATTAAAACTTTTATAAGCGAATTACCCGCCTCAGTGGCGTATTTAGCCAACGCGCTAATCATGTTGAGCCTGACTGCTAAGGACGGGGAGATCAAGGTTCGAATCTCGGTCGGGTGAACTGGGGGTGGTTTCTCCTAAATGATTTTCCACTCTCCCTCCCCACCAACGCGGGTTCACTTCCTATAAATTTAATATTTCCAATTCCTAATCCATTAGCGTAATTAGTACTCAAGCGTATAACTCGAATGGGTAGTAAGACGCGGTGCTAAATAAATAAAAAAATTAACAAAGTATAACCGAATTGAACTGTATTTTTCTAACAAATTATTTAATTTGGTTTCAGAACCGCGACAAATCACATGAAATGTTGCTAAATAGGAGATTACCTCAACTTAAAACATAAAAAAATTATAAACCTTAAAAATTATATATGTTTAATCCTAAAGGAACATGGAGCCTCCAGTTGGGATTTGGCCATATTGCGAAAAGACAGACCACTTCTTAAATAACGAGAAATTTCTGGACGTCCACTAAGTGTTTCAGCGAGGTTTAAATTATTATTTTATAACTTTATTTTTAGCACCACGTTCTACTACCTATTAGGAATATACGCTTATGTACTAGTTACGCTAATGATTTTAGGTAATAGGAGGTTTATATTAAAGGAACTGTACCTGAATTTGCGTGGAGAGTGTGGAAAGCCATTTTGGAAAAACCACACTAAGTACACCCGACCGAGATTCGAACCTCGATCTCCCCGTAATCTTCAGTCTAGTCTACTCTAAGCGTGCCAGACCACGTGTACCCCGGAGCGGTTCTTTTGTTGTTGTTGGAAAACTAAAATAGTTTATAGTTGGGCACGTAAACCAAACATCGAGTTCGCCTAGTCTGGTTTTTCGGTTACAGGAAGGTCGGGGCTCGTATCCCAGGCAAATGGTTTTCATCAATAGTTTGCCTCTTTCTATCTCTATGGAAATGAGGGTTCATTTCCACTGAATTATATATTGCGCATAATTACCACGATTAAATGCCCGATCGTGTGCAAAACAAGTTATTTAATTAAAATCATTGCAAAATAATCGTATTCAGTAAAATCGTGAAAGTAGTTTGTTATATTTGAGTACATATTGTGGTGAATTTAGGAGAGTTGGTATGAAGGAATTATGGCGGGAAGGAGCTCTAAGATAGGCCCAATATATATTTTTATTGCGGCCAATATTTATAGCATTTTACTTTTTTGTTAGAACTATTTCTTTGATATTGTTTTTGGATTTATTTATCAAAAGTGACAGTTAAAGATAACATGACTTGACCAGAGTTTTCACAATTTTCTTACTACAACATTCCCTGTGTTTTCCAGGTTTTCAGTAAGGAATACCCAATTTTACAGGTACTTCGGAGAATAGAATAGATAGCGGAATGACGCCCCTTTGTTTTTCATAAAAATGGGTATTGTAAAGTCATGCCAGAATGATTTGAATTTGGTGTGAAAATGTATTATGTTGTTAATCCAACCCAATGTATCAATAGAAGAAGAAAAGAGGGTCAGGGGAGATGGTACACGTATTCGAATCAGCATGCTTATTTGTTCAGTTCGTTTTTTCATAGAAGCAACAGACTATCGTTTGACGTTTAAGGTGGGATGTAAGGGGATGCGAGTAAAGGTCAGTGTTTTTGCAGTTTTTATGGGAAAACACTTTTTGGCCAAAATAAAAAAATGTTATTAAGAATCAAATAGCCGAAGCTATTATTTGTGCTTTTAGAGAGGAATTTTCCATCTAGATATCATATTCTGGAAATGGAAAAATGACACCTGTACACGGAAATCGAACCCGGGACCTTCTATGAGTGAAGAATGACCCTGGGCAAGTGGCGACTCTTGGATAACTCAGTGGTAAGAACATTGGCGTACTAAGCCAAAGGTCCCGGGTTCGATTCTCATGTTCAGGTGTCATTTTTCAATTTTCATAATAAAATAAAATATTGCTCAAGTACAAACATAAAGTCTGTCTTCACCTGTTGATAATCGACAGTTCCTGAATATCTGTCATGAGCATGGTGGCACTATCTAATAAACTTTTTACACGAAGAGAAAATGGTGTCATTAAATTCCAGGACAACTTTAGGACAGATATTAAAGAAATTGTGAGGTCAACATGTGAAGAAAAAAAAAAGCTTTGCCATAAAAACTGCAAAAACACTAGCCTTTTCTCGGGTTCACTTCCATACCACCTTATTGTCTCAAATATATGAAAACTATTCCAGTATATTGTAAAATATTGTGAAATTCCTTGTGTTTTTCCGATCCTTAAGGTTTTCCAGCTTCGTGGAAGCCACGCTATACTTATGATTAAGACGGGTTTACACGAGGCAAAAAAAATGAGGTAAATCAAGTCAACAGACTAATTTTGTCAAGCTACTAGTCTCATGTGAAAAACCAATTCTTAGGGCCAGTTTCATAGTCAAATTTAGTACGCCTCAAGTGCGGCGCTACACTAAGTACAACTCGAATGGAATGGGCCGTTCTCGCATAGGAAACTGGACCATTCCATTCTGGTTTAGGTAGGTGTCGTCATGAACTTAGTGTAGCGCCGCACTTGAGGCGTACTAAATTTGACTAGGAAACTGGCCCTTAATATCAGAGTTAAGGCAGGGAGCGAGGCAAGTTGAAAGGCAAGTCAAGTGAAATATGTTTTAATTGCGAGCACACTTGATTTCAACCACCACGAAAATATCTCGCAGGCAAGTTACTGTCTAGATTTAAATAGGAATTAACCTTTTTTTTAAATTATATAGTTATTCAAACAATGTTCATATATTTACACGTAATATTCAATTGCAACTGTCACTTTTCATTGATCATATCTGCGCCAATGAAATAATACTATTAATAAAGTAAAATGTTCTAAATGTTGACCAAAAAATATATGTTTGTATTTTCTAAAAGTTTCTTCCTATCAAAATCCTGCTCTACCTGTCCGTTTATTTGACCCATTCAAACAGTTTATACTTTGTACAGTCAATCTTTCACAGGAAGGCCCTTATCCGATAGTTAGAAAAGTTACTCGATCTAATTTCACGTATTTATACGTCCAGTCTTGTGATCTGCAGCTATCACCTATAAAAGCCTAAAAACAATACTAATTATAAAGTGTTTTTAACAACACGTATTACTATCTGTTAAGGCTATACGCATATGTACTAATCAGGCTAACAATTTATGGATGAGGAAAGTTGATTTTAGAGGAAGCGTGCCCGCATTTGCATGGAGAGAAACTGGGGAAAACATTTAAGAAAAAAATCATGCACCCGACCGGGAGTCGAACTTCAATCTCCGTATCATTGGCAGTCTAGGCTATTGTGAGCGTGATGCCTTAGACCATGCGACCAATGAAGCAGCTTAGTTATATAATTGTTGACTGCAAAAAAAAAGTTTTTTTTTCTGTAAGGTTCTTCCAACCAAAATCCTACTAGTCGCTAGTTGACCACTACAGCGCGTATATTGATTATGTTTCAAGTGGTAATTATATGTTATTGTCATCATTTTAGTGTTCTATTCCCCCCCTTTTTTTATTTTACTATAGTGTTGACCCACCTCGGCGGCGTAGTTGGCTAACGCGCTAGTCGTGTTGAGCTTGACTGCTGAGGACGGGGAGATCGAGGTTTGAATCTCGGTCGTGTGGACTGGGGGGGTTCCTAAATTGTTTTCCACTCTCCCTCCACGCAAATGCGGGTTCACTTCCTCTAATTCAACCTTCCTAATTCATAATCCATTAGCGTAATTAGTACTTAAAGCGTATAACCCGAACGGGTAGTAAGACGCGATGCTAAATAATAATAATAATACTATAGTTTTGGTGTTGTTATTATTAAGTATTAATTATATATTATATCAAGAGTGACAGCTGCAAATTACATGACTTGACGTATGAACAAGTGAAATTAGATCAAGTAGCTTTCTAAAACTATCAGATAGGAAGTTCCCTTCCAATTAAAAAAGGAGCTGACCGTTTAACGTCGAGATTACAACATGGACTGCCTGTATGTGAAGAACACATGGATATGCAACTACTTCCTCGTGGTAAAAAGATACAAAGTAACCTGCCCAATTGATTTGCTCGTTTACTTGCCTCGTGTGAACCCGCCTTTACGATCGAACCGGTCTCCTTTCCCACTAAACCAAGAAGGATCGGCCAACAACTATTTTCTGGTGGTAGGGTCTGCATATGCTATGCAAACCAACAGTTTCTTTTCACGTAGGAAAACCTTAAATAAAACAAAACAAAAACGGCCACCTGAGGCTTTGCCCCCTCCCCCCCTTTTGCCATCAAGGCTGAACTAAGTAAAACAAATGACAACATGAACATGAACCGATATTTAGAGGTTCATAAAAAAAATATAGGTTCAGTCTATCATGTTTCCCAATTTGTTTTTTTACCCTTTTTTGTGGCTAATTTATTTTAGCGTGTTTTTTGTCTTTTTTTTTACGTCCGAAACTACACGCTACGCTTAATCACCTTAAAATTGATTTAAACAACAGGGTTATTTGGGTGTTTATTTTCTTTTTCATGTCTACATTACCATTATTATCATTTCTCGAAACAAATGCCTTCGACATGATTATAGAGCTGTAGAAGGAATTTAGGGGAATTAGAGGTGGTTACAAACAGAGTAATTTGACACGCGGAAAATCACTTAAGTTTTCGGTGAGGCCTGCGATCTTGTTAACTTTCATAGAATTACCTCTTGGGCTCATAATATATTAGATTTTTCTTAATTCATCAGATTTAGAAAGTGCATGTCTTAGATTTACTTCTTCACGATATGAAGAATTTGTGGACAGACTATATAGTTTAGTAAATTACGTTATTACGTAGTTTAAGACGTCGGGTTCACAAATGGCAAAATTGTTAGTGACAGGGGGTCGGGGGCGGGTCAACGACTAAAACTTGGATTTCCGCCTGTAATATATCAGTGTGGATTTCTCATCATATTTTCCCGATAGTATGGGTACATTTAATTTAATATTATCCTTTTCATCGATAATTCGTAAACTTGTGGTTCTAAAAGTGTTTGGTCTCATACTCTCCTTTTCATATTTTATATCTCACGCTGACCAAACATTAACACAAAAGCTTTTTTTTTTTTTATTTGATAACAGACTAAAATAATACATTCCACCTTTTGTATAGTTAAAATATCTGAATGCAAGCTTTCATGGCAGTTAATGTTAAGGGCAATGTTTTATTTACTCCACGAGTGAAGTAATTCTAGTTGTGAAACACGAAAAGTGAACAACGCAGACAGTTTTTTGACATCTATTCAGATCTTTTATTTGGTTGAAGAAATCGGGAGTATGTTACGTATGGTTTCATCTGCTTTAGGGGTAAAGTGTAAAATATTTAATCCGAACGTTATAAACCTGAATGAGAATAAAGATGTTTTGAAACGAGATTTAAAAAAAGTAATTCGGAGCTAACGATGAGAAATTTTGATCATTTTCCTT
>CABFVX010001435.1:56387-100322 GCA_902151425.1 Timema shepardi | reverse complement strand
AATCATGGTCTGATGTGCCCCTCCCCCCGATAACATCTAGGTGGATAAAAAAGATAAAAAAAAACAGGCGTCACATCACGGGGCGGTTAGAAAATAATGGAATTGAGAACAATTAAACAATTAGACCCTATTAAAAAAAATACAACAGTGAAAAACTATTAAACTGATCCTAAATTAGCTCTATTAGATCTCCCCGTCATCGGCAATCTAGTCTATTGAGAGAATAGCGTCTTAGACCATGCAACCACCTAAGCAGTTAAGCCTTTAATTAAGTTGGTGTTATGTGTACTAATAAAAAAAAACTAAATACCACAAACAGATGTTTAAAAAAATCATGCATCAATTTCACGAATCACAGATGTACAAATTCGTAAAATAACCTTCTTGAAGAGGGCGAAAAAAAATTTGTCTGCAGCTCTACTTTGTTGTTTAGAGGATGACAGGCTTACACACACATGCCATTAAAACAAAACAAACACGAACCCACGATACAGGGTGACCCAACAGAGGAAAGTTAGCGGGAGGGGAAGGGTCACGAGAGTAACAGGGACGGGCGGATAGACAGACAGACAAAAGTCAACTCCTGGGAACTATACACGTCAAACTATCCCTCGTTCACCCTTACCGACCTCCGCAGCACACAAATTACCAGGTATAATGACTCGTAACGAGAACTCGGTAGTTGGTAGGAAAGTGGGGGGTAGGGGAGAAAGAGGGTCACAGTGTGGGAGGGGAAATCTGCCCCCGTGATGACAGGTTGGCCCGAAGAATCACACACACATACATACAAACGCATCTACAAACATGAGGCCGACAAGACAAATATATGACGGGGATAATGGTAACGAGAGTATAATACTAGAAATAATATAACTAATAATATCCATCATGAGGAATTGTGGCTTTAAACAAAAGCGATCGTCTGCCTCTTATAGCAATGGGCTCATCGCCATACACGTAAAACATATATTAATATAATGCTGTGTTTGTTTTCACAACTTTTGGACTTCCGGTCGGCATATGACGGCGTCATTTATTTAGGACATCAATTGATGTAGGAGCAAGCAATCGTACCGAAATGGAAGGGTATTTTGTGATTCTGGTAGAGAGAAATTCAATTTACCAAATAATAATACATTTTCAAAAGTATAGCTTCGTTTATTATAATATTGTGATTATGGTGATCAGTGATCACACGAAGATTTTCATGACAAGTTAATCCGAAACGGTCTCAAGAAAGTTATTATTTTAAAGGGTTTCGATTGTGTCTTGTTTTCCGAATAAAAGCTGGCATACTCAAATAGTTAAACTAGGATCCGGTTTGAGAAAGAATTTAAATCAACATTCAACTTGAACAGGTGGTAAAGCTTGATTCACACGCTGTATGTTGACCCATGATGCATTGCAACACAGTTAAAACATCTGATTATCAACATCTTTTATTTTCTTGTAGATAAACATATATATTTTAGATCCTTCTCCCGATGGATGTTTGCAAATTATAACGCTGTTACACAATCCACTTTACAATATCGGGTTATTTCAAATCTCCTCGCTAAGGCCAACGAAGCTGTCTGCTTGCTTCTGGATGAACAGCGCATGCGTTTTCAAATGCGCATGCACACCGATTTGAAAAGGTTGAGTTTGAGATTTGATTGGCTCTCCCATGCTGAACATCTCGGGCAGAACGGACGAAGAAGAGACGAGTTGAACTTTAGCATAAAAGCTCGCACCAATGAGGCGGAAATCTTGTGATTGGCTAAGAACTAGTCACGTGACAAGGTTTCTGTTCTGCGCTCGTTTTTCGGCGAACGTGTGAATCCACATTAAGACGCATAGCACGAGGAAAAATAAAGGTTTGGTCCATGGGGTAAGAAATAGTTAGGAAACGCACCAGCATTATCATGGAGGGATGGTGGAAAAAATCACAATATGAGAGCTCCCTCCCCCTCTCACCCCCCTTCCCCAAATTACAGCCAGCTTGGATGGGAACCTTGACCCAGTCACCGGCAATCCAGTCTAATATGATCCCGACGACTTAGATCACAAGACCACCGGGAGTCGGGCGCAGACTCGGGTTAAGATTTCGTAGGTCCCTGGGCTACAAGTACTGTAAGGCCCGCAGTTTTATTTTCAAAACCGACAAAAAGAAAAAGAAAATTAATTTTTACAAGGCCTTAGTATATTTATCGCATATATAAATATGGTACCCGCCTCGGTGGTGTAGTTGGCTAACGTGCTTGTCGTGTTGAGCTCGACTGTCGAGGACGGGGCTGTAGGTCCAAACTCTTAATCACACCCTGGTGCGGAGTCTCAGGGATACCTACAGAGACTTATCAAATATTATCTTTAATGTTAAAAATGTCGAGTTTTTGTCTAAGCTATGGATTCAATTAAAGTTGAAGCGTCCTTGTACAAATTATCTTTTTTGTTTTGCATTGTATTTTAAAAACTGTCCGAACTATCCGCACTTACAATATTAAAGTACGGATGGAGGGAGGTACGACTAAGGGCCAGTTTCATAGTCAAATTTAGTACGCCTCAAGTGCGGCACTACACTAAGTACATGACGACACCTACCTAAACCAAAATGGAATGGGCCGTTCTCTCATAAGAAACTAGCCCATTCCATTCTGGTTTAGGTAGGTATCGTTATGAACTTAGTGTAGCGCCGCACTTGAGGCGTACTAAATTTGACTATGAAACCGGGCCTAAATCAACATCTCCAAGCAAGAACTCTTTACTGCTTTCGCACGGACGTGTGGCTACCAAACTAGCCCACAAGTATTGTGAATTGGGTACCTAGACGAACACTAAGTGTATCATTTTGGCACTTTAAAAACAGTATCAGATTGGCTACAAAATTTCTATTTTAAAATTATCTGACTTTTCCAGGTTTTACAGGAATGCATATTTTCGTTTTATTACGTGGTTTGGATATATTTTAAACATGATAGCGGCTATAACGTTTTCTCAGTATTCTGTTGTGTTTTTAAGTTTTAGTGGTTCCATTTCGTTAACACGCACCTTTTACAATTTTGTCGTGTTTAGGTGAGAAACTAATGCATTTTTTTAGTTGAGAATTAAAAATCCTCAATGTTTTTATTTTTTATTAGATTCTCTGACTTTTCCAAATTTTCAGAAAACATAAAATTTTTCCAAATTTACTGCAGAATACCAAAAGTAATTTTTATGTAAATTAAAGTTGTTGAATAACATATTTTCTAAAAAGTAGGGGGTACTCAGGATTGTGACCGAGGGGCTGGAACCCTCCCCCTACAACCATGTATATATATACACACACACACACACACACACACAAGATTGAAAATTATTCTTTTAAAGACGTAAAAAAAATATATACGGGGAACTTGGCGATGTATTTTTCGAGTATTTAGCATGAACTTTCTAAACCAACATCCAGTACCTCTACCGTCAAATCATCCCTTTCATCAATATTCCTAATGATAGTTTTATTGTTCACACCGAGAATCGAAACGATATCTCTTATGTAAGTTGAATTTGGTGTTATATATGTTCAACAATTAGTTTAGATTTTTAGTCATGTGCTAAAATATAGCAATTATGTTCAGAAAGTGAAAGTTAAATGAATCCAAAAAGGTCACTTGACCATGGGTACAAGCGATTAATTTTTCTGTAAATAAATAATAATAATAATAATAGTTTCATTAAAATAAAATAACACTTATCTGCAGTACAATTTTCACAGGAAGAGCCTTCCTTATCCGACAGCTAAAAAAATTACAAAGTATACTTTATACTTTCAAGTATTAATACATCAAAGCATGTTTTCTGCAGCTCTAGCAATTGATAGATATTATCAACATCTATCATTATAACACTAATATATAATACAATGATTTTAATGTTGATCGCGAAAAAATGCGTTTTATATTTTATAAAAGTTTATTCCTAGAAAAATATTAGTATATGTCCAACTTATAATTAATCAATAATTTTGAATATTCTTAAAACATGTTGAGTTTTTATTTTAATTAATAAAATCGTGTGACTTTCCATTAGTTAAAAAACAAAATAAGATACCTTTAATATTTATAGACTACGTAGAATACAGATACACACACACAAAAGAGCAATTTAAGAGTGCCTAATAAAAAGAAGAGAAAAACAACGTAATTTTATATATTACCCCATTTTTTGTCCCCATATAATGGGTGTAAATTACTTATACACATTGCGTAGCGGCGGCGAAAAGGAACTTTGACAAAAAAAAAGTTGAGGGTAAAAAATACTCTTGACGTATTACATAAGAAGACACGCTTCGGAGGAGCAATCACTTCATCGGCACCTGCCCGGGCCAGAATTGCCCCCTACCCATTACAGCCACCCCCTCAGGGTCCACGGCGGCCTTCTCTGACCGGGGCTAAATTGAATTAAATGAGGTGTATGGGGCCCTGTAATTCGCGGGCCCGCCTGGCACCGCGGGCCACGCAGCACGCGAACAGTCGTAGGCAAGAAGAGGAGGGGGGCCTTTTACATGGGCCATTACGGCCTGTTTACATGACAGACTGTAGCTCTGTCTGCCTTTTGAACATTTTGCCGACACGGTGAAGGGTTGGTTCTGGCAGTAACGCGTCATACCCTCCCTAGATTTATAAAGATTGAATTTATCATGATTTTTTTTGCGGGTGTCAAACCGACACCTCCATTCAAACAGAAGCACGCCTACCTACTAAATCAAGGGTATCGATTTAAGACATAGCCGAAAAATTAATCGTCATTGATAAAATTAGTGTCTCCCATTTTACATTGAAGAATTAAATATTCTAAAGTAATAATTATATTATAATTATGTAAATTAATGGCGCACCCACTGTTCCTGGTATTGTTGGCCAAATACTCAAATCCCCTCCCCTGATAATTTTAAATTTCCTGAGAACTTAGCTAACTCCGAGAATATTATTCCCCCATGAATATCGTATATATATCTACATACGAGGTGCAATAAAACAACATTATGTAACCAGCTTCGGTGGTTGCATGGTGTGAGGCGTCAGTCTCTAAATATATTTGACTGCCAATGACGGGGTGATTGGGGTTCGAATGCCGGTCGGGAGTAATGAAGATGTTTTTTCCTAAATGAGTTTACATTTTCCCTCCACGCAAATATGGGTACACTTCCCCTATATTCGCAATTAGGTTTATTCATCCCTAACTCATCAGCGTAATTAGTACATATGGGTATAGCCCAAACGGGTAGTAAGACGCGGTGTTAAAAATAAATAAAAGCAATTGATAATAATAATAATTAGCACCGCATTCTTACTACCCGTTCGGGTTATGCGCTTTAAGTACTAATTACTCTAATGGATTAGGAATTGGGAAGGTTGAATTAGAGGAAGTGAAGCCGCATTTGCGTGTAGGGAGAGTGGAAAACCATTGAGGAACAACCACTCCCAGTTCACACGACCGAGATTCTAACCTCGATCTCCCCGTCCTCAGCAGTCGAGCTAAACACGACAAGCGCGTTAGCCAACTACGCCACCGAGGCGGGTAGCTATTGATGTATATATACTAATCTTGGTAGGAATTCTGTTCTGGAAGGTATTTTTTCCTACCAAAATTCCACTATGTAGACCTACTAAATATGCATACACCTTTGTTTAAGATTAGCAAATTAAAAGAAAAGCCGGTGGGATTTGGTCAGCTATAGTTATGATCTACTTTCAAACAACCCGCCTCGGTGGCGTAGTTGGCTAACGCGCTTGTCGTGTTGAGCTCGACTGCCAAGGACGGGGAGATCGAGGTTAGAATCTCGGTCGGGTGAACTGGAGGGTGGTATTTCCTAAATGGTTTTCCACTCTCCCTCCACGCAAATGCGGGTTCACTTCCTTTAAATTTAACCTCCCTAATTCCTAATACATTCGCGCAATTAGTACTTAAGAGTGTAATTCGAACGGGTAGTAAGACGCGGTGCTAAAAAATAATAATAATAATAATGCCTTCAAATAAAAGGCTAGCGCAGCACAATTAATTAGGGTGTACAATGTACGTAGAGGAATGTCCCCAGTATAGTTGGAGAGGCCGAATGAATGACTTAGCGTTCTAAAATGTTAAGACCAGCAGTGAACCTGGTCCTCTATGAAGGGAAGGTTGGGGTAGAATCCTAGTCGGAAGCACTTGGGCGATGCTCCATTGTGGTTTTTATATCCTCTTTCCACGCTAGTGCGGGTGTTTTACCTATAAGCTATTAAATAAAGTCATAAATAGCTTGGATGTTGAACAAAGATACTAATATGTACAGACTGTCCAGCCAAACTATGTTTAAAAACTTCCTGACTTTTACAGCTTTTCCAGAGCCACTTTTCCACAGTCAGTTTATATATTTTTTTTATTAAGATTGCAATTTAATGGGTTTTTTTTTACACATATCCATTCTGAAATTATGTCAAACTATGAGGTGTTTAAAGATATAGCTTACCGGATAGTGTGATCTAAGTTTGGTTTCAGTGAGATAAGAGTACAGTTTAAAATTGATATGAGACACATTATTTAGTTTTTTATTTCTCTAAAGTAATCAACTCTCACGCATGCGCATAACCATGCCTCAACTTTGGACGAAAACCCGTGGAAGATGTGTGAGAAGATGATTTGAAAATCACAAGTTGACTTTGAGAATTGAGAATAGCATGCTCAATTGAAACAGCTTTGTTAAAAGATATTCGAGGAGTGTATTGACTGGAAGAAATATGTTATTTTTATCAATTGTAAATAAAGTTTGTGTATTTTTTTTAATGAGTATGCGAAAATTCCAGAAATGTGACCAAATTCCCTGACTTTTTCCAGACCAAGCAAAATCATTTGAGAAATTTAACGTGTAGGCTACTTTCTAAACCAACTGATTATATCATAACACGAGAATTTCTATGAGCGAGAGTTAAAGGGCCCTACCAATCTTTCCGGGAGAGGCAATTTCACATACCTTCCAGGTTTCTTTTACATGCCACAATCAACACGGGACCGACGGTTGTGGTTTCCCCCCGAAGGAAGTTGTGTTACGGATTTTTATCTCTCAAGAAAATTCCATCTACCCAGGCTGGGTTATACTATTATATACTAGATTAAATCTAGAACCGACACAACACCTAGCCTCTCAGACGTTAATGCATCACCGTGAAAGGGGAAACCCACATTTAACAAATAATAAATGTTTCGGACACAGAAAAACTAAAATTACTAACATTATTTTCCCATTAAGAGTAAAAAAAAGTTAACAGAAGATTTTGTTAAAGTATATGTTAACCATAATATGTTTGTATTTTATAAAATATCCCTCCATTAAAATTTGGACTGTATTCTTTATTCGATATCACTTCTCTTCTAACCATAATTTTTAATTAAAATCCACAGCTTTATATTTACATTTCATAGATACAGTTTGATTAGCTATTTTCATTTACAATAAAATATATGTATTTAGAAAGTACAACTATCCCAATGAATAAATAAAAATGGCAAGTTATCGGCTATAAAGCAATCAATCATGGCGCCACAATATTGTACAACTCGTGGCTTTTTCTTTGCGACTGGTGTGTATTATTTCAATCACTTAAAGACCCGCCCTTCTACTTCCAGTGTCGAAAATCAAGAGCCAAGGGTCAAAACCCGATAACCTGTTATTAAACTGCAACCCACTCCATAACCTAATGCCAAAAGGAGTGGAGAGGGAGAGGTTGGAAAGGGGGGAAGGGGAGGACCAGAAACACAATGGCCACAAAATGCTCATTAAATTTAATGTAATTAGTTTCCAGTTAAAATTCACCTTGCGAATCCGCCCAATGAAGTATTTAATAACGCTTTAAAAGTAACTACACTATACTTAGGTAGTTCAAAAACGTTTCTAGGATTTCTAGAGCAAATAATTTGCGTAAATAAGCACAATTAAAATTCGAAAGTAGCAAATTGTAGCATTGGATTTTTTTTAAAGTACTATGAATCGTTACGAAACATTATGTTAATTAGTGAAATGACGTGACCGTTTTAAATTTGGGTTCTTGTCTTGGAAACAAAACTCGATAAACTAAATAATGATACCCACCGAGGCAGTGGCGTAAACAGAACATTTGCGTGGCGGGGAGTGCGAATGAGCAGTTTAGTAACTTAAATTGAAAAATGGTAGGTAATAAAATTGTTTTATTATGTAAGGACCATAAACCATAATAAATACGGTCAAGGTAGAAGGTAAGCTTTAACTATAAACAGTGTAAATTGATGTTTTTTTATTCACATAAATCAACAAAGGTAAACAAAAATACTGTGATAAGTTCCGCTAATGGCACATATTAAACCACTAATGAACCATAAAACGGTTAAGAAAGATCACCTAATATAATTTTACTTTCTCTCAACCCCTCAGAGAAAAAGTATCGTGATCCCATCTATCTATTTGTTTTCTATGCCTCTGACTAGAGCCAAAACCATTTTACCGACCGGATTAAGACTTGGGGCCAGTTTCATTGTGAAATTTAGTACGCCTCAAGTGCGGCGCTACACTAAGTACAAGACGACACCTACCTAATCTCGAATGGAATGGGCCGTTCTCGCATAGGAAACTGGCCCATTCCATTCTGGTTTAGGTAGGTGTCGTCATGTACTTAGTGTAGCGCCGCACTTGAGGCGTACTAAATTTGACTATGAAACTGGCCCTTGGTATCTAGGGTTTTCATAAGGTTCCCTTGAGGGATTTCTGGAATTAGATATCTAATCCTAAAATTAAGGGTAGTTTAATGTAGGTCAGAAAGATAAAAAATCGGTTTACTAGAAAATTGCTTTAGTGATTTTGATTAACTTTTGTATCTAGGCACATTTAACATTACAAAAAAATGGCGAATATTTATTTCCCATAAAAAAAAACTTTGAAGGTACTTTACATAAGTAAAAATTTCCTATTTTTAACATGTCTCCACGACTATTTGAGATATTAAATAACTTATCATTGTAAAGATGTAGTAGTATTAAATATAAAGCTCTAATATTTTAAATATATTTTTATTGAACCAGTAGTTGGTATACATTTGTGCTAAAGTTTTTGAAAATGAGATTGTTATGGTCTTTGGTGGACACATTTGTTTCTGTTTTCTCCCTGTTTCTGTAATAGTGTAGGCCTATATAATTTCATTTATACCTTTGAGTGGAATGTTTCTGTAATAATGTATATTATTTCATATCACAAATTTTACGAGTTTTTAGTAAATATCTCTATTTTAAAATAAAAGAGAAAGTCTTTGCGGTGCACCGTACCATTTATTTTTTAACCGTATGGCTTTGCAAGCATCAACGCTTGTTCATATGTGACAGCGACTCTTTGTTGGAAGCTTCCTTGAGCAACGCGTAAACACCAAGAGGGCGAACATCCTCCACCAAACTACTTTAAACCTAGCACAGACACACCATCCAGCCCCCAACCATTAATTCATCACTTTGAACTAAAAAACCAGTATTTTAACAATGATAAATATTTCAGCCATATCTGGAATCGAAGCCGGGACCTCTCTTTTTGTAGGTAGGTAGATAGATACAATACTGACTGAGCTAAGCCATCATAAAACATAATCAACGCTAAAATACAATCTCAGTGACCATATTACAAGCTGATCAAATGATTCATTCATCCATTCATTCCAAGAAAGCAATAGTACCGCACAGTATAAAGTATCACCACTGTCGATAATGCATCATTGCCAAAAATACAGCCCGAAGGCGATCGAAATTCCAGATTGCCTTGTAAGAAAATAAGACCGTTAGTGGGTAGTGCTTCAGAGTAAAATTCACTAAAACACTTCATTAGTTTCAGAACTAATGTTTATATAATGCCTAACATGAAATTTGCGGCTAATTATCCCAAAATACACATTTTTATGCATTTTAGAATCAAACTTTTTAGAAGAAAGAAAATACTTACAATCTAATTGTATTATTATTTACTTATGGCAGGGTGGAAGGTGGAGTGGGGGAAGAGGGTGGCAGGCTGAGTATATTCTTGTGTTGTGCTTGGTAACCTTTAAAAATAAGTTATTAGATCGTTATCTCTCTATTTGAGCTACGTTTCTTTAACACCGTCCGAGCTACCCGCAAGATATTTATATTAATGAGATTAGGGTAGAGGACGGTAGAGTTTTGAGAAATGTACACTGATTTTCATGGAGAGAGAGAGAGAGAGAGAGAGAGAGAGAGAGAGAGAGAGTGGAAAACAATTTAGAATAAACCCCCAATACATACACCCGAAACCGCTAGGTAATACCACAGGAATTACATGTTTACTGGAAAAATCGAAAATTCACATCTAGCGTGTAATTAAATGAGTACAATGATTTTAAATATTCCTTTTAAATATCATAATAAGCAAAATTATGTGGCCCAGCGTCTATATTGTACCTTATTAATTCAATAACGTGTCAAAAGCTTATTTTCACAGCCCAATTTTCATATGAAAAATCTCTTATCTGACAGAAATGTTAATAAATCTACGTTAGGTAAAGTCATGTGATCCGCAGATGTAATTTTATATATAAGCCTATATTACCAATACGTATAAAATAGCGCCAATGATCTAGTAAAATGTTACCATTCTTGACCTGTTTTTGTAATTTTCAAAAGGCCCTTCACCTGAAAATTGGACTGTTGATGTGCTTCACTTGTTCTAACATTTTATTAAAATTAGATGTAAAAGGGAATGGAATTCCCATATTGCCATTACCTTATCCCGAATGCATCAGTGAAATAATTAATTTATATGAAACCTAGGCATTGGCCTGTTGTTATCCGAGTTGCACCGTGTTAAGTCTGGTTCGTGCTTAGAAATAAAAAGTTAAGGCATTCGCCTCGATCAACGCGAAAGTATCATTCGCTCTCAGGTCACACAGATTAAAAAACAATGGTCTGTGTATTTTTTTAAACTACTTCTATTATCGTTTTAAGCTTATACTCCCTTCCACCCTCCCCTACAGCCAATCTTTGTCATGTCAATAAGAAAGAGGGAAAAGAAGACTACGAAGTTTCTTATCTCAAGGTAAAGAAGAATGCTCACTGGTAGTTCCTAAATATCTTTAAAAAAAATGCACTTGTGTGAATATCAAAAAATTACTGTATTTGTTAGAGGAACACTAAATGTAAAGCCCTTTTTTACCCAGATTAGTCTCATAGCTCCTCAAAAATATATATGTATTCGTAAAGTCGTTGAAAACGAGCTAATGTCACATTTTCACAGATTTATTTCTATTAATAAAAACGCCAACTATTAAGTTGTCAAGGATAAAAATCCCTGTTGGAAACTCTCGACTTTATTTTGGCGTGAGGCTATGTTTTGAAATAACGCATTGTTGAATAAAATATTGAGTTAAGAGTTCAACATCTGCACAGCAAATTCTCGTTTATCAAGGCTGCTTTGTGTGTTAAGAAATATAAACTCAACGAGTTGTACCTAGAGATAAATTTCTCAAACTTTTCTGTTTGGAGGCCTCAACCCTCACATCAAGAAACCTGTCTTTTAGTACGTCTGGTACATAAAAAAAAGCTGCACTTTTTGATTGGAATATGCCACTTTCTGTGGTCATAAATGAGGTCATAAGAGACCTTTTCAGATAGGGAGCCACATTAAAATCCGTGCAGGACACCAAAATGGCGGCTATTTATGGACGCCATTTTGGAGTCCTAGAATTGGTTGTATCTCAGCTCCTAATGGTTCGATTTTAATTTTAATTTTTTTATTTAAAAGCTCTTATTAAGTACATTATTTTACCATATTTACTTTTCTCTAAGCCTTAAAATTTACTCGTAATTTAAAAAAATGATTTTAGTGTTCGTCTAGTTTTTTTATTTGTTTTTGTTTTTTGTGTGTGATTTCTCTTACATTTGTTTTCATTCTAATATAAAATTATATTCATATAAATCATTTAACATTCATTTTTGCAGATTAGACTGAATTGAATTATTCTCAAAATGACTTCAAGGCGCCTGCGCCTGGCAAATTTTGACTTTGAATCTCCACTTGAGCTTCGTGTTATAGATTGGACCAAATGTTGCATTTGTCAAGAATCTAGTGATGAAGGCTATATTTGCCCAGCCTTACACACTGAAAAAGCACTTGTTGGTGCTGGCTACAAGACGCTTTCGGAAAATTTAACAGAATTTCAGAATCTCGGTGCATTGCCCCCATGGTTTGGATGTACAAAAGTTAAATGAGGGTGAAGGTATAGAAGGAACATTAAAAAAATAAAGCAAAGTGGCATAAAAAGTGTGTACTTAACTTCAACAGAACAAAACTAGCCAGAACAAAGAAACGCAAACGTTCATCCTCTTTGCCAAATGATTCACATGAGAACAGTCCACAGACTTTATTAGAGCCAGATGAAAAAAACCCAAGGAATATGCGTTGTTCCACATCATTTATTAAAATGAAAGATGAAATGTGTTTTATATGCAATCAAAAGGGCACTACTCGAAAACCTCTATATAGAATTGCTTCCCTACAAGACGATAAACTTAAGAGATGTGTCGATATTACCAATAACACAAACCTTAAAGCATTCCTAGAGGGTGGCGATTTGGTTGCTAAGGAAGCAAAGTACCACTCGAAGTGCTATACAAACCTGAACAATTGTCTGAGAGCATCAATTGGGGTAAAAGAAGAAGAGGTCAACTCCATCTGCGAGAGTATGGCTTCCGTTGCACGCTTCATAAGAGAGAAAAACATGGCCTCTGAATCTGATAATACTGAGATTTTATTAAAAATGGCTCACTTAAAAATTATATATGCAAATAGCCTTGCAAGTATTCTGGGAATGAAGAGTAAAGACCTTCCAAACACACATGATACCCGTTTACGCGAGTGAATTCTCGATCACTTCCTACAGTTCAAAGCTCAACATTCAGCCAGAGATTACTTCCTTTATCGTGATGGTGCAAACATTTTTTAATATATTCATTCTGAAAACCTCGATGATGATGATGTTTCATGTGAAAGCTTTACTAAGCAAATTAGAAAGATCATAGCCCAGCACAAAGCTACGCTTGATGGTCATCTAAACGATGATCAACAAGCTGCAAGCGTTCCTCCAGCACTTCTCTCTTTAGTGTGTTCTTTACTTCATGGCTATGCTTCAGAAGAGAATGTGACTAAAGCAACTCAGCCTGCTTTGACTATCAGGCAATTAATAGTTTTCATACACAGTGAAAACATTCCAAAAGGCAACATTATTCGTCATAAGAAAAGTCATGAACCACCAGTTCCATTATACGTGTGCCTGTCTATATTTGGAAGAACACGAAATAATACAATAATTGAAAGCATGCATAAAAGAGGCCTCTCAATATCACCAAACAGAATTATGGAGATAACAGCAAGTCTGGCTCACTTGGAGATTAAGAGAGCTCAAGAAGAAGGTGTCCTTTGCCCCTCAAATTTGCTTCATGGTCTCTTTGTGATTGGTGCGTACGATAACATGGATCATAACTACAGCAGTACAACTTCAGAATCATATTACCACGGAAAAGCAATTTCTATCTTTCAAATTCCCGGCGAAGGAGAAGTTGGTGAGCCTCGTAATTTCGCCACAAGCATTTCTTGTGTCGATCAAAGTAACAGGAAAGTGACAGAGCTTCCAGACAGCTACAATGTTGTCAAGACTGTAACACTGCCTTCCAAGAAACCTCCTGTGCCAATAGCAAGCGAGATCACCTGTTCTCAGATGTCAACTTCTAAATTTGGATCCGAGTGGAAAACGGAACAGGAATGGCTAGACCATATTCTTAGCGACAGAAAAGATGGGCCCTTAGATCTTTCCTGGGCAGCGTTCTATGCTTCAAAGGTAGGCTCTTCATCATTTGAATTAACACGTAACTCTCTTTTACCTCTATTCAATGAAAGTTCTTCTTCGCCGTCAATGCTGAAGCACGGAATGGATCAAATAAGAAAAATTACAACGTTTTTAAATCCAAGACAAATTCCTGTCATATGTGTGGCTCAACCTCTATTTGCCTTGACTAAATCCATCCAGTGGAACTGGCTTGAATTTTATGGTGAATCCAAATTTGTAGCCATGTTTGCAGCGTTTCATATTGAGCAGGCCTTTCTGAAGAGGCTTGGCCAGTCTGGAGAAGTTTACTGTTTTGATTTACTACAAAGATGGAGAAGAATTCTCAGTCAATCATGTTAGAAAGCTTCTATTTACTTCAAAAAGTCGCAGTCTATCAAGCTTGCCCCCAACTAAAGAGGCATTAAGGCAGCATTGTCTCCGTTCAGCATACCAGGCAGAACAAGTCTGGGGTCGTGCCTGCTCAGTGATAGACAACGTTCCAGGACCAGAAGGATGGGAATGTACCAGAGCTGCAGGGGAGTGGGTGCCGGTCTGGTCTTCTCTGCCCTCGATTTGGGCAGCTTGTAGAGAATTGGTTAATTGCAGTTGCTCTGAATGCCGTACACGATGCTCCTGTTCAAAGGCTAAGGTTCCATGCACGCTGATTTGCAGGAACTGCACTGGATGTCAAAAATGCGACAATAAATACAATAAAAGGCATGTGCTTAGTTGAGAATTTCTAAATTTCAATATTTCCATCACTTTCAAGATCATTATATTTATTTTTGCATTTAGCGTCTTCTGTATGTAGACTCTTTTTCAAATACCAGGCGTCAAAAATACTTTTCTTTACTTGTTAACTTTTTAAGAGTTTATATGAAAATAATTACTTTGTTCCAGGTATGATTCGGAAGATGAGGAAGAGGATAGCTTGATTTAGAGACATTTAAGCTGCTAAGAAGAAGTTAATTTGCAGGAGCATTCCTATTATTCAAACATTTTTGTAAACATTATGTTACTATCTTATTGTAATAGTAAAGTAAACGAAATATTGTAAACCAGTCGTTTCATTGGTCCAGTAATTTCTCAAGAAGTAGTTTATTAAAATAGATTTTCTTGGTATCAATGGAAAGATAAAATTATTCTCTTTCTTTTTTATATCACCTATAAAGGAGATATTATGGACAATAAAAAAGATAGTTAGCAATGAAATTTGTGAGAAAAGTGAAATCTTCATAAATTCTTAAATTGTGGAGAAACCTTAAAGTTTGGAGATAAATATATGATAACCAATTAGTTTCTTCTTAGCAAGAGCTTTCAAACAAAACAAAAAAAACTTAAATCGGAATATTAGAAGCTGAGATACCATGGAATTAAGAACACTAAAATGGCGGCTATAAATGGCCGCCATTTTGGTGTCCTGCACGGATTTTCAAGTGGCTCCCTATCTGAAAAGGTCTCTTTTTCCCTTACCTATGACTACAGAAAGTGGCATATTCCAATCAAAAAGTGCAGCTTTTTGGCTTTATTTGCTATGTACCAGACGTACTATTTATAGCGTCCATACAATCAAAGATTTAGTACAGTAAATCATTACGTAGATTGCGGCTTGGCTTTTTTTTAGCACACCGTATTACTACCCGTTCAGGTTACACGCATATGTACTAATTAGGTTTATGAGCTAGGGATACGAGAGGTTGAATTTAGAGGAACTTTACCCGTTTTACCGTGTAGAGAGAGAGTAAAATATTTTGGAAAAAAAAAAACCTCAGTACACTCGACCGGGATTCGAGCCCCGAACTCCCTGTTATCGGCAACCTAGTCTAACATGAGAGTGACGCCTTATATCATGCGGACAACGAAGCAGGTGGCTTCGCTATTGAAAATTCATAAAAAATTTAAATCTGTTTGGTAGGACTCGGTGAATTGCTGCTTCCTTTTTTAATATTTTTGAAATTTGAAGTGTTTTGGGCGCATCTTTTGTTTACAAGCTTTAATTTATAAAAAAAAGTGGTACGGTGCCCCACATATACGTTCTCTCGTTTTGATTTTAAAATAGAGACATTTACTAAAAATTTCTGAGATTTACAAAATAATACACATCATTGAAGAAACACTCCAACGAAAAGCATAAATGAAATAATATACAATATTACAGTAATAATGAGTAAAGAGGAGCATCTCTGTCCACCAAATTTCATATTTCAAAATAGGCCTACACAAAAAATAGGTTTGAGTATAGCTTAGAAGCCATTTGTTTTATTGTAGGCCTATATATATTTCAAATAAAAGAGCTATATATTATTAGTAAGTTATCACATTTTTACAATTAAATTGTTTCGTATCTCGAATAGTTACAAAGATATGAGCAAGATTGGAAATGTCTGCTTATGTATTTGTAGGCCTACCTTTAAATTAGTTCTATTGGAAAAAAAGAAAATTGCCATTTAATTTGTAATATAAACAGCGTCTAGATACAACATTTAATCAAAATAGTTAGAGCGAGTTTTGAGAGAATTTATTTTCTTCTTCTTTTATTTTCCTTTCCGTAAACTACTCCTAATTGTAGGGTTGGATATATATATATATATAATTAAAAAAACTCCTAGGCATAAACCTTATGAAAACCCTAGAGTTCAACTTTTAGCCCGATCGGTAAAATGGTTTCTGCTTTAGGCCTAGATATAGACAAACAAACAGACAAACAGACGGAATCGCGAAAACAACAATTTAGTTTCAAGGTGTCATAAAACATCGATATTTATCAAAATATCGAGTTTGATTATTTTGA
Organism: Timema shepardi; assembly: GCA_902151425.1. NCBI lineage: Eukaryota > Metazoa > Arthropoda > Insecta > Phasmatodea > Timematidae > Timema > Timema shepardi. Next base: position 83,696 of record CABFVX010001435.1, on the reverse strand, counting down.
CGATCACAATACTTCTTATATTGTTGCTGAATTAATCCGTCCACGTTGGGCGGCAATTAAAACGTTACGGATTTTGTTATGAGATGATTGGTATATATATATATATATCCCCGTGATCGAGCGCCAATTATTATGCCCCGTGATTGGGAGCCAATTAGAGAGATACGCGTCGGCGATATCTCCGATTGAAGTGATACCGTTACATTCGCTCTTCGAGGGGTCGAGAGAGATTAAAAGGGAACAAACAAATTGATTCGGTAAAACTCCAAGACTAACTGTCGAAAAAAAAAATCGCTTAACATTTTAAGTGTCTAGATGTTTTTAGATCATAAAGCAAGGTATAAAACTCCTCTAATTCATCGTATCCAGCCTTGCCGAGTGATGGTAACAAAGCCAGGACCTCCGTGTCAGAACTGAGGCACTTCTCCAAGAGAGAAGGAGGGAGGGGAGAGGGGGTCTGTCATTAATCCTACAGGTCGCTATTAGTGGTTAGCAGACTCTTCTCTGAACTGGCCTCTTCGGGGCAAGAGCGGCTCGTGTACATTACAAGGGGGTGGGGGTACAACGGCAAGGTGTGTTTTATCTAATAAATTATTCTCAACTCAGAGAAAGAAAGGATTAATCGACTACAGGATTTATTAGTTTACAATTTACTTTACAGTGCACTTTTCACTGAAAGAGTCAGAAAATAAAAACTTTTTTCTCGATGGTCAAAATCGGTTACATTTTGTTATATTATTTCTGTTATTTTATAGGTATTAATAGTATATATAAAGTGACAACTGCAGATCACATGAAGTGACTGAAAATCTGATTAAATCAGCAAACGAGAGCGAAAGAGCCTACCAATTTTGCCGGGAAAGGTATTTCCCCATACCTTCCAGGACTATTTTTTTTAAATGACAAGTAATCGACATGGGGCCGATGGCTTTACTTCCTCTCCGAAGGAGGATGTGCTACGGATTTTTATCGCTAAAGGAAAATCCAATGACCCCGGTTGGGTTTGAACCCACCAAATCAGGTCCTGAGGAGAGTTTTATGTGAATGTCTACCACTCAAGTGCAATAACTATTAATTGGGTTGAGGTGTATGCAAACCTAATTGTTACAAGCCTCGGCTATGACAAAGATTGTTTAGCCACTGTGATTCATTATCAACCACACCTGAGACACTTTTGAATCCCGGTCGGGTCTTCCCACAGTGTGACAGCAGACCAGTGCAATAGTGATTCGGGTGTTACAGATCCTTACTGAAAGAAGTGAAAGAACTGAAAGGGGAAGAGGGGCTGCTGCTGGTGGTGCTGGTGGTCATATAGTATTAGGGGAGAATAGCCACACCACTTTCGAAATTATTATTAATAATGTAGTACCCGCAATGGTGGTTGATGTACTATCCGCAACACAGTGGTCGAATGGTCTGAGACAGTGTGGACCAACTGGAAGCCCGCGGCCCGCGCTTACTGAAAATGTGGCCCTTATTGTACCCTGGAGAAGAATTAAATGGAAAACCTCGGTGTAAAATGTGAGATGGCTAATGATTAAAATAAAAATATAAGTATTAAAAAAAAGTCATATCATTTTACTATGCATTTGTTTTATTATTAAAAAATGTGTATAAATATATACATATTTATAATGATAGGTTGTTTTATGAAAGTGTGCGCGCGTGCATATTTCATAATACATTTTTGAGAGATTAATACACTTTTTGGCAGTAAAAATTTGAAAAATTCTACCAACAAAAAATAAAATCTATATATTAGCATTTAAAGTAATTATTGTTTATTAAGTGTTGTTTGCAGGCCTATATTAAGTTGATGTGATTGTTAAATATATCTTCAGCCCATGGTGCAAACTGATAGTCATATTTGGCCCTCTGGATAGCAATAAGTTGTACCACCCTGGTCTAAGGCGTAAATGGCTTAGTGGATTACCAGTGAAGTAAGATTGGTGTTCAAAGCTAAGGGTGGTTTTTGTTAATGGTTTTCCTTTATTCTTACATGAAAATGCAAGTGTATTTTATATTAAATTCTACCTTCCTCCTGCCTACCTCATTTAGTGTAAATACGAGCAAAGCCCAAATGGGTAGGTGGACGCAGAGAGTGTGTGTGTGTGTGTGTGCGTGTGCGCGCGCGCGCGTGGGTGGGTGTGTAACATCCATTACTTTTCACAGCCTATGGTCCAATTAAGTTTTTTATTAAAGCCATACATTTTTCCCTACCCACTTGCTAGGCCTGTCGTAGCTTCATATGCCTTATAATCTAACTTAAATTAGGACAGGCACAACATCCAGACGTCAGCCGTTAATTTATCAATGTGAAAGGATAAACCGACCTTTCACCAATGACAAATTTTCAGCCATGCCGGTAATAGATCCCGGGACCCTTAGCTGAGTAGGTAGACACGTTACTGACTGAGCTAAGGTGTCGGATTATAATTATATATACACTAGTAGTTTATTTGAGTCCTGCCCCTTCAACCCCAATTATGTTCCCAAAAAATGTTCTTTAAGAAAAATTTNCTCTAGTGTTGAGTATCTGCAATAAACGATATTTGAAATATATCAATAATTCACTCATCACCGTTTCTTTGTGAATATTCACGACCACCAAGATAAGTCAAACCAAGTAAAAACAAAATAAAATCCACGAACTGTAAGCCCTTTTGGCGCCAAACCACAAAAACAGTAATTTTTTACCCAGACGCAACATGTGGCCACATATGAAAGGGCGGGAGGTTGAGAGGGGCTATATGGGTGGGATACCAAGGGGAGGGGTGGGAGGCTAAAGTTTAAGTTGCGTGACTCAAAAACAACAGATGCGTATCGAAGGGGCGGTGCCCCCCCCCCCTTTCGTCTATAGACAAAACCAATTTGCAATATTCACACACAATCCGTCACTACTTAACTTACGGCAACAAACATGTGTCAACGATGATGTGTTGGACGGATACTGTTGTCCATTTTTTCCAGTTTTAGTAAAGGGCCAAGGGCGTGGGTTATGGCAAACCTGTTAGGGCGGGAATGGGATCCCAAGTAGATAAAAGGAAAGTTACTTTCATCATATGCTGACACCTTAGCCTCACACCTCTTATCTACTAGACTGGCCTGCTGAAGACGGGAAGATCGGGGTTCAAATACCATTCGTGTCTACTGAGGGTGGTTTTCCCTAAATGGTTTCCCCCTCTCCTGTCAAGCAAACGCGGGTAGATTACTTCTAAAATTCTTCTTTCCTAATCGCTACCCCATTAGAGTAATTATATATGCGTATAGCTTGAACAGTTAGTATGACGCGGAGATAAAAAAAATTGGGCATAGAAATTTTTTTTGTTCTTTCCATGGAAATTGGAATGTACACCAAATATGGCCGTTTAAATTCTCTTAGGCTCCACAAGTGATGATAGGTCAGCATTTAGAGACTTTTTAACGCCCTAGCGTTTTGTGCCACTGGCAGGATTTAAATGGAAATATAATGAATTCTATTCTATTTCATGTTATGTGAAGAGGAAATTGAGGACCTTCTCAAGAATAGATGGAACCTCACAATTCTGAAAACTAAACGACCAGCGAGGTAGGTCTTGCATGGATGCAGGTCCTCTTTGACACAATAGAGAACATATTAGGAAATCGTTCCAAGGACCTAGATTACCACCGAAAGACACCGAACGTTCCCGAGGGGCACTTGGTAATGACAAGGAAGCGGTGACCAATCAGGGCCACTCGTGGCAAACATGGCGCAATAAATTACAGTAATAAGATAATGAAAAGGGGGAAAAAGGGGGGGAGGGCGGGAAGAAGTAATTTGAGGCTGTGACGGACTAATGAAATGGTATTATACTGGGGTCAATTAGCATCAGGATAAATACGAGGAAACACGTCTGGAGACCCTGAAATACGAAGAAACGGGTCTGTTAAGAAAACATGACATCCAGTAAGCTCTTTTAGTTTCATAAAAAGGTAAATATAGGAGTAGTAAGGGAGTAGCTCACCCAAATTGTGTTTTGGGTTCAGCTTCAAAATGCAGCACTGATTTGGATCAAATATAAAGCAGAAGAATATGAGCGAGAGAATGACCAAAATAAACCATTTTTAATAAATAACCCAAATCAGTGTGCACAAGAAGTGAAGCTAAGATCATCCGGTTTGATTTGTCGGTGACGTAAAGGTAGAACATTGAATCTCGGACGGGTGGACATGGTTTCTTATAAATAGTTTTCCCCTATCCCTCCAATGGGCACATTTCCTTTCAATTCAACTCGAGATTCCCCAGTCACCGGTGAACCAGACAAGAGAAGATTTACACATGTGCTCCACCCACCTAGCACCGCGTCTTACTACCCATTCGGGTTATACGCTTTAAGTACTAATTACGCTAATGGATTAGGAAGATTGAATTAGAGGAAGTGAAGCCGCATTTGCGTGGAGGGAGAGTGGAAAACTATTTAGGAAAAACCACCACCAGTTCACCTGACCGAGATTCGAACCTCGATCTCCCCATCCTCAGCAGTCGAGCTCAACACGACTAGCGCGTTAGCCAACTACGCCACCGAGGCGGGTTGCTCCCCTTAAAAAATACAAGCTCGATAAAACGTTTCTAACGACACAACTAAGTGAAAAATGACAACGTTAGCACAGGAATCAAACCAGGGATCTAGACTTTAAGAGCCAATACTTTACCACTGTGTCCTCATGGCTTACCTCTTATTAAGGGCCACATTTCACTAGTTGTTTTACTGAGTATAATTGTGTTAATTGGTGGAACGTATCAGCTTATAGGATTCTCAAAGCTATTTACAATCCCAGTCTATGAATCTCATCTAACTTTGATGCTGCCATGCAATTATTAATTAATTCATAAGTATCATTAGATATTACGTGGTGTTTGTTCACGGGATTAATCTTGATGCCGAAATTAATTCAAACTAAGTGAAAAAATGACAACCTGGCATGCAAAGACAAAAGTTCAGATTAAGATTCTCTTTTATGGTTGTCATATTTAATTCACTTGAATTTAAATCCAGTACTAGGACTGGTCCTGCGAACAGCCATGACATGTCAGTTTATAATACATATGAATTAACATAATATAACGTTAAAACAAGTTTCGCGTTCGTTAAGGAATCATGTCTAGCGCGGAGATACGAGATGCACTTCTCTGGTGGCAGCAGTTCCCTTTGCCATTATCTGATAGCTTCTGCACGGCTGAAATAATGTCTACAATCGATTGGAACTCAGATCTAAGTGGCATAAGCCTACAAAATAGCTTCTAGCTTGCCAGTTCACCTTTTCATTGGCGGATAACTTATGGTCGTCTAAATAATGTCTACAATCGATTGGAACTCAGATCTAAGTGGCACAAGCCTACAAAATAGCTTCTAGCATGCCAGCTCACCTTTTCATTGGCGGATAACTTCTGGTCGTCGAAATAATGTCTACAGGCGATTGGGGCTCAGATCTAAGTGGCACAAGCCTACAAAATAGCTTCTAGCATGCCAGTTCACCTTGCCATTGGCGGATAACTTCTGGTCTTCAATCTAATGTCTACAATCGATTGGAACTCAGATCTAAGTTGCAAAAGCCTAAAAAGCATCTTTTAGCTTGCCAGTTCACCTTGCCATTGGCGGATAAATTCTGGTCATAGAAATAATGTCTACAATCGATTGGAACTCAGATCTAAATGGCACAAGCCTACAAAATAGCTTCTAGCTTGCCAGTTCACCTTTTCATTGGCGGATAACTTCTGGTCGTCGAAATAATGTCTACAGGCGATTGGGGCTCAGATCTAAGTGGCACATGCCTACAAAGTGGCACCTACCTTGCCGATGACGATGATGGGGACATTGAAGACCTGCATCGTCCAAAGGTAAGAGACAGGTACCAGCCCACCCATAAGAGCACTCGTGATACCCACGAACGTCCCGACGAATAGCACCGCCTGCTGCGCCGAGGCACCGTAGTGAAGAGTCAAAGCCGCCACAGTCGCTGTCTGGATGATGAGAAACAGGCCTTCACCCCACGCGCTGAAACACAATGCATCAGATCGGTCACTTCACGGAGATCATAGTTCTTCTGATATAGGGGGGAAGATCAGAGGGGGCACAGTTGTTCTAATCTCTTTCTGATCTGGAAGATGTCAGGATCGTGACCCACTAGCGACTGTTTTTCAGCATAATACAGCATCCACAGTAGGTTTAACGTTACCTTGAACATTGGTTGTGCCATTCACACTCCTGGTCCCCAAATTAAACAAATGGTTTAAGGGGTCAGTCAACGTTGGCCACATCGCGCTTGGTGGCGTCCATAAAAGTGGTTTCCATTCTACCTCTAAGATAATGCTGGGGCATTTACTACCGTATCATCCCTACTTAATTAGTTTAAGTATTAAATGAGCTTTCTATCACACGAAAACTTTTCATTTTTAAGCAAACTATACATTTAAATTGAACTCTTAATTTGCATTTTAAATCTATTTTCCTTTTTTAAGTATCACGTCTTACTATCCGTACAGGTTATACACCTATGTACTAATTATACTAATGTGTTACGGATTAGGATGGTTTTAATTTAAATAAAGTGCACTCAAATTTATGTGGAAAGTGAAAAACTATTTAGGAAAATCCAGTCTCAGTGCATCCGACCGGGATCGAACAACGATCTCCCCGTCTTTAGCGTCTAGTTTATTGCGAGAGTAACACCTTAAACCAAGAGACCACCAAAGAAGGTTTATTTTCATTTGAAAGCAAGTCAAACACCTTCGGTCAGTCTGTAGTGCATACACCTATTGAGCTCAAGTCACTGGTTCGATTACTGGCATAGCCAAAAAATATATCACTATTGAATTTGGGGATTCGTGGTGAATAATTAACGACCAGGGGACTCGGTATTGTGTCTGTTACAGAAATAAAGTGAGTTTGTAAGTAGTGTGATGATATAACAATTACGTTCAAAGCAAGGTGTGCACTGTTTATAAACATATAACATAGTAATATTTTACTTTGATATATAGACACTAAGTAAAGCAATTATTAGTTGTATATTGTTTCTTGATTAATTAATTAAGCTCATTAGTTAAATAAATTTGAATATAGGTGGAGTAGGCGAAACCCAAAAACAGCTACTATTTTACTTTAAGCAGTCAGGATCGAATTCAAATATGTAGTTTATGTCTCTAGCTCCTTAGTCACGGAGTTTAATCCTCCGCAACTAATCCCAGCAATGTCACTAATCCAACTCTTTTAAAGAACCAAACTATTGAAATCTTTGATAATGTGTAGGGATAGTCTATAGAAGGTCGCTTCTAAGTTATAACATATTCGAATAGAGCTTGATATGCAATTCCTTCGGTAGTGCTGTTTAGAGGGTGGTATCATCATCTTATCTAGGCGCGCTTGAAGACCGGTATATCCTTTAGATATCGATCTAATGTAAACGCAAGAGCAATGTTAAATTTTGTATTGTGGTTATTTTTAACGTGTTTTATTTCTAAGTATAGGGTTTTATGGGCAAATGATGTGAGAACAAATTAACATTGTGAAGTAAAACTTACTATAGTAAAATAAACTAACGGCAATTTCACGTGTAATCTAAGTATGGACTAACCTATACACTTTTGAATACGAAGTTGTATTTTCTAGGTCATGTACAGTAGCCCCATGGCTTCTTTGGTGCTGACTGACAGCTTTAAAAAGTTACCAGACCAAATTACGTATCCCTAAGCCGAACCTGATGATCTGGAAAAACATGTGTTTAGCAGCTGTCTCTTCGGACATTGAAAATTTAGGTATATGTTTTGACATAAAAACTGCAAAAATACTTACCTTTTCCCGCGTCCCCTACATTCCCACCTTAACAGTCTTCATTTATAAACCTTGTCCCGCCCAGATTGTACTTCAACAAATCTCAGTCGCGTGTCAGAAGCACAAAATAGTTGGAAGACAAAGGAATAAGGGCAGGGACCTCACCCTTAGACTAACCCCAGATTACACGCTCGCAGCCACCTCCTATTTCTCTCCAACTACTCTCCTCCTTGCAGACACAACCCTTCCAGAGTCATTTCAAGCGAAGATTGTGCTAGGAAGGAGTTTGATACGAAGTATAAGATTGGGGGGGTACCTCCCAAACAACAGTACATAGATACATGCACATTATAAGTACAAATGATACTTTAGTAAAGTATTTGGGGAAGTACGAAGGTTACTTTCTAAATGCGGAAGTCGAAGCGCAGCTTAAATCATGAGAAGAAAATTAGAAAAAAAAGTTAAAGCTTCGTCGTTGTCGCATAGTAAAATGATGTTGAAATGTGTCATATTTTGGGAGATATTTTTAATTTAATCAAAATAGATCAACATTTTAATTTTTCCTTCGAAACGTTTTGAAGATGCGAAGATTATTGTGGGTGTCGAAGTCCAAGCGAAGGAGATTTGGTCTTACCGTGAGGCAGAAAGGAGCTCGATTAATTTTACAATTTTTATAGCATTAAATTGTATTGGTCAAAATAAATCAAACATTTCTACAACAGCAACATGAAGTTTAGTTTTTCTGCATATGCTAATATCAACAGATCTTGAATATCTGTCAAGGGTGTCCTGTAATTTTGTCAAAACTTTTTCTCTTTATTTAAAAAGTTTTGACAAAATTCCAGGACATCCTTGACAGATATTCAAGAGCAGTTGATATTAGCATGTGCAGAAAACTAAAATTTATATTGCTACTGGAGAAATATTTTATTTATTTTTGCCAAAAAAATTATATTCTATAAAAACTGAAAAAATACTTGTGCTCCCTTCTGCCGAACCTTAATACTTCAACATTTCGAAACTTCGCACACCCCTACTAGACTTAACACTTTCTAGACACAGGGTAGTTATAATACGATTTACGAACAAAATGTTTTACAACTTCAACTGGAGTCACACAAGGGCCTCTGAATTGTATTGTTTTGAAATCATAGAAAAAATAAATATTTACCATAATATAGTTCTTATTAGAGATGGCTCGAATCCAAATCTTAAATTTTCTTTCGAATCTCGAATCGTAATTTAAATCTTCGAACCTCTAAAAATATACAATTATGTTAGTTGAAGAGAAAGTATTTTAGATTACTAGTGAACGCGAGCTTAAGGCAGTATTTTTGAAGTATTTATAACATTAACATTTTTTGGCAAAAATAAATAAAATATTTATTCTATAGAGACATAGAGTTTAGTTTTATACACATGCTAATATAAACAGTTCTTGAATATATGTCATGAGCATATTGGCATTTGATGACAAACTTTTTAAGTAAAGAGAAAATGTCACAACATTCCAGAACACCAGTAACAGATATTTAAGAACAGCTGTTGAGATTATCATGTGCAGAAAACTAAACTCTATATTTATATAGAAAAAATATTTGACTTATTTTGGCCAAAAAATGTTTATGGTATAAAAATTTCAAAAATCTCACGTTCACTAGCACCCCACCTTAAGACTTGGTACCATTGACAAATGCTATTTTGTTTGCCATGTCTATTACGTCATAAACCACAAAGCGATCACTTTTCTAGTGAATTAATTATATAAATATTTTTTGTACTTTTTGGTAACTATTTAATCCGCCCAACTACACAAGTCTATGTAATTCGTTTACAAGTTATATAAAGTCAGGGTCTTCATATTATTGTATACGTGATATTTTTTATAGATTTTTTTACGAATATATCGAGTTTCTCAAATACCATAGGATTTGAAGGATTCGAGGATTCGAACGTTCCATCCATAATTACTATCGATTACTTTGGTACAAAGTTAAGGCAGCCATTTTATAACACGTCTTTCACTATGATACCGCAAGATGTTTCTAATAATAGCTTTTAAAATATTTTTGTGCCTAAACATTTTGCCACTACCACGTTTTTAAAGATGTCTTGCCTATGCATTTTGCCCTACATAATCTGCCATCCGTTACAAGTTATTTAAAATTAGTGTTACTCTCTACACGCCAATAGTTGACCGAAGAACCCCGAGTTTATTTACACATTCATCCACCAAGCGCTGTTATCAATACGTGAGTGTGAGAAGAGAACTGACACAACTGTTATTGCTTTATCTTAACTAATTTTTTCTAAACCATATTTATAGTGTGAACGTTTTCAGAATACATTAAAATCAAGTGATAACGTTAAAACCTGGATAGGGTCACCAATGTTTTCCGAGTGCAAAATTTCATGTCTTTTAGACAAAAGTGTTAATAAAAGTGACTAGAAGGGTGTCATGTAATTGAAATAGATGATTTGAACTTGATTGGAGAATATATGCATTCGTTACACAACCCAATACTTCTACGATAAAAAGGGGGCGAAGGGGAATATGTGTCATTAGTTAATTCGTTCGACCTTTCTTCTATATTAACGTTTATTATTTAAAGCTTGCAATTATGTGTTCCACTTGGAGACCTTAGCTCAGTCGATAGCGTGTCTATGTACTGAGCTAAGGGTTTCAGGTTCGATTCCCAGCATGGCAAATATATATATATATAATTGTTGAAATGTGGGTTTATCCTTTCACAATGATAAATTAACGGCCGGGGACTGGATGTTGTGTCTGTCCTAGTCTTAAGTTAGATTATAAAACAAATAAAGCTACGACAGGTCTAGCATGCCGGAAGTGGATAATATATGGTTTGAATAATAAAATGAACCGGGCCGCAGGCTGGAAACAGTAATGGATGCAAATTAAAGTTAAATGTTACAAATTTACAAATATTTGGATATTTTTTTTAGTTTCTTTCCAGACAAAAGCAATCCATTATGTTTTACAGGGCAATCATGCTGGTAAATCTCGGTTGCATTCGTTTCATTTGAATGATTGTAAACATTTCCCGAAAAGAAAAGTTTCCATCTCGCATCTCTTTTCCTAAATGGACCCGTGGTATAGTGGTATGTGCATCTGGCTACGAACCTTGCAGTGCCAGGTTCAATTCCAGGCTGGTACAAAGGATATTTTTCCCGAAAGGGGATTCATTCTAACAGTCACCAGGGTTTGTCCTGGCTCCACACCCTCATACTTACTATCAGAATCATCTCATCTCATCGGGACATGGAAAGAGTCTCCATGGAAAAGGATGTAGCCTACAATTGGTACATTCGGGCGGCCCCTGGGCAACCGTACATTAGTACATTCCGTAAACGGGGCTACGAGTGATGTAGCCCAGACACACGCACATAAAGTCTGGTCAACATAGGAAATGATTCTTATAGGCTTTTTTCCCTATCAGAAAGCTATTATATAGTAGGATATTGGTAGGAAAAAAGACCTTTCAGAGAGTAATTCCTACCGTGAATGGAGTATACATCTTGCTCTTATAAAATTATTTTAATAATAACGGGTACTGGTATGCGTGTAAATAAGGATGATTTGTGTTTTAGGACTTTTTTCAAAGGGGAGAGATGAAAAAATTATGGTAGTAGACGCGAGAGAAGCACGGTTTACGCACCAAACGAACGAATAAGGAAACACATTAAGGGGAAGTTAGATGGGGGTATGAGGGTAAGGGGAGGGTGATAATGAATGGGAGCAACACGCGCGCGCCTTCAAGACGGCGAAAGGGTTGTTTTAAGTGCGGCACGCGGGGGTCGTCGTAATACAGGAGGAAGGGGGGCTTAATTACTCCCCACCACTCCACTCTTGGGATGACAACTTCACCCGTCACCAAAGAGTGGGCGGTTAGCACGCCTGACTCTTTATTAATTCCATTTGTGAGGGAGTTATGATGAAATCACAAATAAATCAATTATATTTACCTGCTCACTTGGGTTCGATCGTTTATTTTTAACCTATTTGAAGCATTGTAAATATATATAACACTAATATGGTAGGGATTAGGAAGATAGAATTTAGATAAAATTTACTTGCATTTATATTGATGGAGTGTGAAAAACTATTAAGGGAAAAACTCACCTGAACGAGATTCAAACCCCTCCATCAGTAAATTAGACTAGATAAGCTTGACATTTGGACCACTCGCTCACCGGGTTATTAATATAATTCAGGTTAAGTAACGTCAAGACAAACTAAGCGTATATAACTTAAGGTCATTCGACCCTAGCATACAAAATTTACTGCACAATTTTAACAAGTCTATAACTAAGAATTTTAGGCTATAAATGATTTCAAATATTTACAGTTATAAAGGGGTAAAACTACTTGTGTGCTTTTTTCGTACTATTGATAAGGTAAGGTGATGATTTTATTTATCTATTTGAAGTATTTAACGTGCACTTTCTAAACCAACTAACTGTATCAGCATACGAGCATTTATACGAGCGAGAGCGAAAGAATCTACCAATTTTGTCGGGAAAGTTCTTTCCACATACCTTCTAAGGTCCTTTTACATGCCACAATCGACATGGGACCGACGGCTTTACTTCCCCTCCGAAGGAAGTTGTGCCACGAATTTTTATCACTCAATAAAAATCCGTCGACCTCGGCTGGGTTTGAACCCACGAACAACGAGTCCTGAGGCGAGCACTTTACCCAAAAAACCCCGAGGTCGACGTAAACTAATTAAATGTATATATGTTTAGTATAACTAGACATTAATATTAAGAGGTATACACAATCAAATATTTATAATATTTATATTATTAATAATATTTCATGGAGACTGGAGACGACGAAAGTATTATTTAAGGGACGTATATTCGGATTTTCATGCAGGTAGTGTAGGAAACCATCTTTGAGGAACCTCAGTTCCCCCTGGAACGATTCGAACCCACAACTCTTTGTTCATCACTGGCAAACCACACAAGGCTATACTGACGCCTTTATCAACGTTACTGGCCGTAAGGGCTATGTAGAGATACATTAAGTTAACTAAAATAATGCCGAGTATGATTTAGTTGAGGATAAGAAGCTAAATCAAATTTAGGTTCAGGAAATAGATAAGTTAGCTTAGCTCAAGTTTATTTGTATTAGTTTGTATAAAGACGTAAGTTATGTGTGAGACAGACACGCAGCTTGAATGCTATTGAACCTTTTTTGCTATTTTCTAGGAACGATCCTTAAAAAAAGCACTGATTAAGCACTTCGTAAACTTTGTAAAAGAGTCCAAACAATAAGTCCTCGATTTACAGAGATACGTAGATAGGCAGTTGAGGTACTTCGCTTTCGAATAAGATAGTTATATTTTAAAGTAATAAGGTTTCGTTTTCTCAAAGTTTTATTTTCATAAGCATAACTTGTTTAGCTTTAATTATCTTTAAAACCAAACATAAGAGATAAAAATAAAAATAGAGAGTTGGGTCGAATCCGAATCTTAGAAAGAAAGAAAAACAGAAAAAAAATTATTAGTGTCATTTAGAGGCGCATCAACACAAAAAAGGTCACACATTTTAACATTTCTTGCTAAAATACATTCATTAAAATACTAAAGAATCCAGTTAAATGAATGGTCTGGTTATGTTGGGTTTGAACCCCCAATAAGCACTATTATAGCTTTGAAAAAAATTAAATTCAAACTTTTGATATATATATATAAAAATTCAAAATTCTAATCTCGAATCCGATATTTTCTCGATTATCCTTAAGGATTCGAGAGATTATAAGGTTCGAGGATAATATATCTAAAATAACAACACATTGTATTTAAGCAACATCCAACTTAGGGGACGGCCAGACTGGGCGAGCGACTAAAATATAAAATAGAACGCATTGGTTGGAATGAGAGGTGGCCAGACTGGAGCGATTGAACGTCTTACTACCCGTTTGGGTTGTACGCATTTACGCTAATGTGTAATGGTTGGGTGATTGTGAGACGAAATGGAGGACCTACAGTTTAACGTGGAATCCGAACCACGGTGGAGGCCTGGCATTCCCCATATTCACAAGATGTGATTAATACACGTCTTGTCAGAGGTGAAGAGAGGGTTTGGGAATCAGATACATCTGTGCCAGGACCGAGGATTGAACCCCGGACCCCAGCACAGAAGTCCAACACCTTACCCCTAGACCACCAAGTCACCGTTGGAATAGTCGTTATGGGTGATGGTAGAGTGGGCACTTTTTATGTAACAGATTGGTGGTTTGGGCAACGTCGATTCGACTAGTAGGAATTATAAATATATGGGTTTGGCACTTCACAATAGAATATTAGATGAACATTAATACAATTAATCGCCCAACAGACTTCAGTTCAGTTTAAGCCATCCAGCTGAACGTTAGCTATCCCGTACAGTGTCAGAGGTAAAACTAATTTTAAGTGAAAGTGGGAGATTAGGTTAGGCTATGTAAGGTCAGGTCAAGTGAGGCTAACATTTACCAATCTACCTTCGCAGGGAAATCGCACTACACGGCAGTAGTGCCCATCCCAACTTGGGAGGGAAATAGTACTGTAAGGTAACAGTGCCCAATCCACTTTTGAAGGGAAATAGTAAACCTACTCCAGGGTAAAAGGCCTAGTGCCCAGTTTACCTACGCCCATCCTTATTGGCTACCTCAAACCAAGATTTTGCACGTAGGTAAAATAGTCCCTTTATAGTAGGTCAAATGAGGCAAGAATAACTTTTTTTTTTCTTTTCGCCAACCAACCCAACAAACAATGGTCCACAGTCCGGCGCGCACTAAAGTACAGTGAGGTACTGAGAACATTACGACTCATAGAACTAAGACAAGAGAGTTCTCATCTCCAAGTAAGTGGCAGATCCGGGATAAATCTACGAGGGGTGGTGGTTGAAGGACACCCAATTGAGCTGTCACCGACAGTGCCCACATCTGCGCGCCGGGTAGAGTAGGCCCTTCAACAAACAAACCACTTATACGCGCGAGCCCATGAACCACGGAGGGACTTATCAAGAGGAAGAAGACGTTCCAAGACAGCTGTATCGAAAACAATTAGGAGGGCCAATCGCCCCGAATGGACAGAGAGTGTCATCGAACACAATTGGTGTGTGTGTGTGCGAGGGGGGGGGGGNNGGGGGGGGGGGTCGTGGTGGAGAGAGTAGACCTGCCGGAAGAAGGGCAAAACGTATGAGAGCCTGCGACGAATGTTGTTAAGTGTCTTCTTCTAAAAAAAATAGTTTAAGATGAAGCGAGAACCAGCCATTAGATATGCGAGGAAGAGTAGTTATGTGCATGTAAACAATGTGCAGAAGCTTACACGTGTAGGAATATAAATTACACATGTGTAGGTAGATCTACATATTGAGGGTATTTATCGGAGATTTTAAAAAGCTATTAAGAAAATATTGTTAAGATTTTGGAAGGAAGTGTATTTTAGAAAAGACTAACATATTTTTTTAGGTCAACATTAATAACATTTCAATATAGTGTGATGTTATTTCATAGGTAGCTCGATTATAATATACTCGTATATCAAAAGTGTGACTTTTAAAAATATTACAAATATAAAACTTATTCCTAAAACAATCCAATAAGGTTTTTTAAATTTTTTCCTCTCCAAATGGACCTATGCAAGTAATATTTATCAGTAAAAATGGTTCTATACCCTTAGTACGTTTAATACAATTGTTACTACGAGCGCGCTTCCGCGGATGAGATATATTTTCACAGTAGGCTTTTATATATATTACAAATTAATTTGAAACTGATTTTAAAATTTTATTACGTACACCAGCACAATTTAATTACTTTTTATAATATTACAGTGAAATAAAACATCCAAGTCTTTATTAAAATAAGAGGATACTATCCAGAACAAAATATTATCTCAGTAAATTTGACTCTCGGTAATTTCTTATAATATAAAAATGTTGTTTAGTCCTCATAAACATTTTACTAAAAAAAATACTTCAATATATATTAAAAATTACACGGTGGTACTGGAACGGGCCGTTTATATATTATGGGTAGGGTGGTTTAAAGATGTTATACCCACATTAATCTAGACAAGAGGTGGGGAAACTCGCTCACCCGATCGAGATTAAAACCTCGAATGATCACCGGTAATCCATTCCAAGGAAAACCTGACGATTTAGGCCACTTGATCACCAATGCGATCTATGTTTATATTTTTTTAACACAAAAATCTATATCGTCAGCTGGAAGCAAGGGACAAATACCCCTTAAGTCATGTTTGTTGAGCACCCTGTGAAAGTGATCAGTCGTGTTGTTGATAGCGGTGTCTGTGGGAACAGACAGTTGTGGAGTGGAAGGGGCGGTGATGTGTGGGGGGGGGGGCGTGGACCCCCTGCCACGGTGTTTCGCCACCCGGTGGCGCTTGTAATTAAAATTTATGCTCTCTCATCTTTCCTGCGCTTTATTTAGCGGCCATTGTCTTGGCGGTTATTGAGGTCACACACAGAACCCCCTCCTCGCTCCACCACCCCCGAGTCGTTCCTCGACTCGTTACCGTCGTCACGAGTTTTCCCTTACTTAATGGAGAATAATTTATATATTGAATACTACTGGTGTAATTATTAAGGGGGGCAGAACCGGTCACTGTTGATAAGGGAAAAAGTATGATAATAAGTAAGGCTGGACGTGTATACACTAAAAATAAAACTCCCTGAAAAATTAAAATATGTTCTATAAATATTTTGTGATTAAAGATTCTTCATACATATCATACTTTAACCAAAGTTACTTCTTAGATAAACAGTTTAAATAACATATTATTTTTTGGATAAAAAAACCATTAGGGCTATTTATTTAGGCTTTGCAAAAACTATACGGATTAGTCATTACTATTATTTTGTAAAATATAAAATAGTATTTTTTGCTTGTAATTAATTGTTTGTTTTAAAAAGTCTCCAAAATATGTACTAAATGGCCTAAATATGGCTTAAACATGTCCTAAATCTTAAAAGAATTTAACGACAAAATTATTTGCCAAATTAAAAGCAAATATGTATTTGTAATCAGATCAGCTTAAGCATGTTTATATCCTGTTCAGGATTAAAATGAAACTAAGAATAAAAATATGAAATGTCAAACAAAATAGCACTAAAAATATGCCCTTTTTAAGTGTTTATTAGATTTAAAAAAATCTCACTGGCACGCTAGAGCAAAGTTTCCGATTTGGTTCTCATGAAGGAAGTCATCTATAAATATATATTTTAAATAGGGTAACCTCGGTTATGCTCATGAAATAAATATGCTTGTGTTAAGGCTAAAGCTCAGTGTTTTATTGTTTAATATATAGATAGCAGCACTTCCTTTCATATTGAGGATTTAAACACGAGCAATCGTCAGTTTTTAGATGTGTTTAAAGTCAATTTTTATGTATTTATAGTATTTGTTATAGAAACCTCTATACACCTCAAAATCTTCGTAATGCCAATTTTATAACAAAGAAACAAGTTTGAATTGAGCTCAAAAATTATTTTTGTGATAAAGGATTTGTACATTCTGTTTTTGTTTTTTGGATATCACTTATAAATCTGTGAACATCAAGTAGGAGTGCCATTTGAACATAGTTTTTATGAGGCGCCATTCAAATATTAAGTAAGCAAATTTTCAGTCATTTTGGAACTCCCTTTTGAATACAAAAATAAGCAAAAGCCTGAAGTACCATCTTCCTTAAATTATGTGTAGACTTTTTTTTTTGTAATTTGTTCATATAAGTAATAATTTTTTCATGCCGTTTATAAATGGCTGGTAATTATTAACAGAGATGTGTAAATTAATTGTGCGAAATAATTAACAATAAATATTGTTGTAAGCTGGACTTAAATTTATTGTGCTTAACAGGTAGGATCTCTCCCCTTGTCAGCAAAAATAAGCAAAGGTTGAACGCCCCCCCCCTCCCCCCGCTAACGTGTTTACGTAATACTTGAATACCCACCAGAGAAAATTTATTGTTCAAATTCAACGATACTCAGAGCAAAATGCCGAGAATTGATGAGATTACGATGTGTAGATAATTAGAATAAACATATCTACTGTAGCAATCTATGTATTATTATTATTATTATTATTATTATTATTAGCACCGCGTCTTACTACCCGTTCGGGTTATACTCACTTACGCTAATGTGTAATGGTAGGGTGATTGTGAGATGAAATGGAGGACCTACAGTTTAACGTGGAATCCGAACCACGGTGGAGGCCTGGCATTCCCCACTTTCACAAGATGTCTTGTCAGAGGTGAAGGAAGGGTTTGGTTATCAGATAAATCTTTGCCGGGACCCAGTATTGAACCCCGGCCGCCAGCATAGAAGTCTGACACCTTACCCCTAGACCGCCAGGTCACCTTTTAGCAATCTATGTAAAAGCTGATAGAAAAGAAAACCCACTTTCAGATGAGCTTGAAAACTGCACCGTAAGACCAGAAAAATCTATAAAACGGGGAAAATTTCAAAATTAGGCTTCCAAATGGCGGGGAGGGAACTTGGATTTAAAACAATTTAGATGAGGTAGAAAATTAAAATCTGGCAAGTAGGTAAAGGTACAACTCTAAATAATCATAAGAGACTGCAAATTCTAAAATTTTAAACGGGACTCCAGGAAATATGGGGGAGGGGTGTGGTTGGTTACACATAAAAATAGCTACTAAATGTCGTAGAAAATCTAAATTAGGCAGGTAGGTACATAGGTAGAAGGACAATGCCCGATAACCAAATAAATCTTTAAAATTTAAATTTTACAATTAACGGGATAAGGGGGTGGTTTAAAAAAACGCACCGATGTATTTTTGAACCAACGAACAGAGAAACGTGAACTTTTAAACGAAGATTTCTGTATATAAATGGGCGAGACCTTTTGAGGGCTTTTCAAATTTCTTCCCGTAATTGGGTGGAGAGAGGTAGAAAAGTGTAGGACTTACTGACTCACTTCACTCATAATCGTTTTTCCCAAACCCCTGGGTCTGGCAATTTGAAATTTGGTTTGGCAGGAAGGTAGCGGGATTTTTCCATATAACCATACAAATCTAGGATTGGGAAATTTCAAAATGAAGCTCCGGGAAACAGCATTCCTATAGTTAGAGAAAAAAAACACTTTTTATATGAGTTATAAAATTAATATTTGGCAGCCAGACATCTTCAGATAACAAAATAAATCTTAAGAATTGACATATCTAATATTGAATTGAAGAAAAGGGGATGGGGGTTCAAAATTCCAAAAACTAATACCAAACAACTACTTCCCAATGGGGAAGGAAATTGAAATGTTGTGTGCAGGTAAAAATACCACTCCAAATTAATATTAAGGTCTGAAAATGCTAGATCTTTATTTGGGACTTTAGGAAACAGGGGCGGGACCATAAGAAAAACACTTTAGTGTGTGGTAGAAAATTTAAATTCGGCAAGGTGTAAAGACCATTGCAGATAAACATATAAGAAAATAGGAGAGGAAGGGGGGAGGTGTTAAGTAAAAATAAAAAAGATGTTAGGTGAGGCAAAAAATGAAAATTGAAATGTAGAGATTGTTACTTCAATAACCAAAAAGGGTTTAATATTTAAAAAGGGGCCCAATAAAGAGGGGAGTGGTAAAAGCTTAAAATAATTTTAAGAGATTCTTTTCGGCACGGAATAAAATTTAAATTTGCCAAGTTTGTAGCACCCCAAAAAACCATACAAGCTGTAAAATTTGGAATTTAAAAATAAGGGGCGGGAAAGTGCTAATAAAAAATTAACAAATGCAAAAAATAAAGATTATCTAAAGGAGATCCATTAAATTTGCGATATTTGCAATATAAAAGCTAAAAACCAAATGATAAATTAGCAACTAGCTAGCTGTAAATTCTGGTAACATAACAAGGTGAACATGATGCTCTTTGGAATACCATGCTGCTTATTATTCAATGTTTCTGTGACAAAGAATATAATGTATTTATGATATTTGGTGAACAGTGATGTTCTTTTATTCAAAATATTTCTGTAACAATATATTAAATTAGTTCGTTTATTTTATCTTATAATCGTGCGTAGGTAACTACTTTTGTTTGTGCAGCCAGCTTATGAAAAAAGTTATATTTTGTCTAAAAATATTTATTTTATTTTAATTTATTAATTACCATGATTGGTTTTTGATTGCCGTAGTTAGCTTAGTAAGTTACAACAAAGAACTATCGAAAGGTGGCCAGCCGGATGATGAGCGTTCCAACTTGATATAGTTTTGGTGCTGCTTAACCGCGCGAAGAATGTCACACTACCAGCGCTATATATTTTGGCAAAAAACCTTTGTGTAGTAGAAAATGTATAAATATTGACACTTAACTAGGGTACCCTTTAAGCCTGCTGAGAAAAATATAAAATGTGTTTAACATTTAAAAAAAATCAATACCAAACCAAAATTTAATAATTTAGTAAATTATGTTCCTCACGTTTGGGTTTATAATATGTTTTAATTTCATAAATAGTTTTTTTCCACACCTTATCATACTACCCGTTAGGGTTATATACTATATATCAAATACGCTTTTGTGGTAGTATGAGGAAAGTAGAATTTAAATGAAATGTAGTTTACATTTTAGTTTAAGGAGAGTGGAAAGCCGTTCAGGAGATTAAAATCCTCAGAGCATTTATCCGGGATTCGCATCTCGACCTCCCCATCACCGGCAAAATCAAACAAAACTAGTCCGGTCCGATTTTTTTCCCTGGAAGCGGGAGATCTGAGTTCGGAAACCTTCCACGTAAAGGCAACTAAATATTATCTAAATGTCTACCTTCCTTATAATGTCGGATTCAGTTTAGTCGGTAGATTAACGCTCTACTGAGCTAGGAGCCCCGGGTATGATTCCAGACAAGGCCAAAAAAAATGTTATAATTGGTGAGAATGGGGCGTCCCCTTCCCCAGCAATTAGTTAACGTCAGGAAACTTAAGTACCGTGTGTTGGTTGGGTATAATTAAATTAGTTTGTTGGTCGTGTGCAGATATAATCAGTCGGTTTAGAAATTGCGCGTTAAATATCCGAGATGTATACAAATATAAATTATTTTCCTCCTTACTCACCCCAAAAGTATAAACATGCGGGTAGCCCGGACGGATAGTAAGAAGCGGAGCCTGAAGATAAAAGAAATAGTTGATGAAATGTGAGTTTTAATCCCCAACATTGTCGCATCAGACAAACGTATTTGGTGGGGTTTTCTCTTCTGGCGAGAAATCGGATAATCACAGCGGATCCGATCAGCCCAAATTACCCGCGGCGGCGAGTGACCAAGGACTACCGTGCGAGACCTCTGGTCACGGTCCCGCGCCAAGAGTAGGATCCTCCCCGGACACGTCCAGAGCGGTCTAATGGCGCCGTCACTAATCGATCGGCGCATATGGGTCTTTTCGTAAAAAAAAAAGAAAACACAGTGGACACGAAACGAAAATAAATACATACAACGTGTTTTGATATACGTGTAGTGTTTACCGCTGATTTTTATTTTTTAAATAGATAAAAGGTATTGATGGTGGAATTCGAATAGACCGAATCTAACTTCTAAAATGCAACACAAAATTTCTCCAGCAGGTAATCGAACACAGGTCTCAGATACCCTTAGAAATGGTGCAACGCTTCATAGTATATACTTAGTATTCTCAGCAAACACTGGAGCACAAGTCTACATTTTTATTTGAGTATTTTACGTAAACTTCCCAAATTCACAACTTATATCATTGGTCAAACTGACAAATTTTTATCAAACGTTATTTGTTATAAAGTTCTAAAAAAAAATCACTAGTTTCAGTGATTACATTTATTATTATTATTTTCAATGCCGCCTCTCAATCGTAACTTATAGATTTTAGAAAAGTAAATTTAAAATTCAATTAATATAGACTAAATATTCCTATTCTAAGGGCCGGTCTTATGACTCCTGGATAAATATTTTATCTGGTCGTTACGTTGTTCTTATGATTGCCAGATAGCATTTATCTGCGAGACAAAATAGCCTATATTTACCCATCAGATTCTTATCGAAAGGTTTAAGTACCTGATAACTTTTATCTGAAAGTTAAAATGGTCGTTGTCATAGTGACGCGTTGTTTTTAATGAGGTTTCGCCCATCAAAATCTGTTTTAGGTTAAAATATTGGTTCACGTAATTAGTAGGCATAAATACAGGCTCTAACTACACATAAAGTTAGAACATTTAATTCATATTTTTATACAAACTGACAAGCTATTTGTAGAGTTATAGTTAGTTATATAAGAACAAATTATTAAAATGTGAGTACAATAAATGACATTTTGTAAACGTTGTACCCAACTATTGACCACATTTTGGCAGACACCGAAATTAACACTTGCAAAACAACCTAGCATCTGTGACCACGTGACACCATCTTTTTCCTCGCACTCCTCCATTATTTAACAAATTTTGAGCGTTGTAGCCACTAGCGGACTAGCCAGGTATTAGCGACAGCACAAGGGTTTACGCATGCGCACACCAGTAAAAACAGTACCAACCTTGAATTTTCTGCATGAAAATATATTTATCCTACAGATCTTACAGATAAATTCACTTCATAATATGCATAAAATATTAAAGGCTGATAACCTTTATCTGTTCACTAACTTTAACCTCCCGATAGCAATATATATCCGGTATTCATGAGACCGGCCCTTAGTTGAATATTTTTGAAATTTAAAATTTTGAGCTTATAAGCTTTAGTTAATTTTTTTTATAAAATATTAAAAATCTATTAGTGAAAACAAAAGGAATCATTGTAGAAATGAATAGCTTGAGTTTTGAATGATAAATTAGATACGTGCACAAGCATTAGCGTAGAAAGGAAATGGGGAAACCACTGATAAATCAAAGGTGAAAACAATCACTAATGCATCAAAACGAGATTCTAACCTCAACCTACTCGTCAGTATATTGCGAGACCGACCCTTAAAACCATGTGAGTCCAATGTGGATGTTAAATGGTTAAAATCCATAAAATAATTATTTTGTAAAGTCCACTTGAATGAGACTCAAATAGTTTTTTCATCCGATTCTCTCGAATTTGAAAGTTTCCCCTCTTTATCTTGTTTTAATCATATTTTTTTAGACTAGCTTCAGTGACTAAATGGTCTAAGGCCATGTGGCCCAAGGAAGCCCGTGGGTTAAATGCAGCCCGCGCTCGATGAAAATGTGGCCCTCGTATCTTGGAGGAACATTAAAGGTATCCTCGGTGGCAAATGTAAGATAGTTAATTAATCAAATCAAAAATATATATTTAAAATGATCGGGATTGCACTTATTTGAACAGTAAAGTTAGTGTAAATATATATATATTAATAACTATATGTGTCTTCGGCCGGTGGTGTAAACTGATAATAAAATTTTGCCCTTTGGGATGATAAACGTTGGACCAGCCTGGTTTAAAGCGTCACTCTCGTGTTAGACTGGCCTGCTGAAAACGGTGAGATCGGGGTTCGAATCCCGATCGAGTCAACTGAGGGTGATAATTTATAAATAATTTTCCCTATACTTCTACGGAAATGGGGGCAGATTACCTCTAAAATTCTTCCTTTCTCATCCTTAACAGATTTTAGTAATATTATTATGTATTATGCGTGTAACCTGAACAGGCAGTAAGAAGCGGTGTTAAAAAAACTTCTTTCGGTTAATGTTTTGAACCATTAAGGTCATCTTCAACCCTTGTTTAGTTAGTGACAAAACAGTTTTTGTTGATGTTAGTCTCAGACCCAGATTCCAACAATTATGAAGAAACAACGACCCGAACCCTTCAAGCAACAGTTAGGTAACATCCCAAATTGAAAATAAAACAACAGAGATGACATAAACGCATCGGAAATAGTTTTTTCTTTTATGTATTTAAGATAGCTAGAATGAGTCTAAAACACTTTAAAAAAGATAAATTTGGTATAACTTACACGAATATAATTTTGTTTAATTGAAAAAAGAATCGAAGGTGGCACAAATGTGTCGAAAATGTTTTTAAAAAGGAAATGAAAAAAAAGGCACGAACACGTCAAAAACAAGATAAAAAAAAACACATAGATTTAGGATATGCTTAAACGAATAAACAGTTTTAAATACTAGGGTAGTGGACGTTTCTAAGTTTCTCTCGAAATTAGCAATACTAAACTAGTTGTGTCAAATTTTAACTCACGACCATTGGAATGAGTTGTAATCACCTAGGCCTACTTAAAGAAATGTTATGAAACAAATCTCACAAAAACTGATTGCTTATATGAATGATTTATTAATTAAATACTGAAGGAAAAGAAAATATATTATTTTTATTAACCAAAAAATACGAGGCTCGATGGTGTTCAAGTTTAAAAAATGCGTTAGTAAACGTGCTTATTTTTTAATCGTTATATTAGCACATGACTTTTAAAATAGCTTATCTCTAAAAGAGACAAAGGGCCAGTTTCATAGTCAGATTTAGTACGGCTCAAGTGCGGCGCTACACTAAGTTCATGACGACACCTACCTAAACCAGAATGGAATGGGCCAGTTTCCTATGCGAGAACGGCCCATTCCATTCGAGTTTAGGTAGGTGTCGTCATGTACTTAGTGTAGCGCCGCACTTGAGCCGTACTAAATTTGACTATGAAACTGGTCCAAAGTCCCCTAGATGTTAAGTTTATTATCAATGGGAAAAGGGAAGCCCCAATTTCATTTTCAAGGCTCTGGCTGGCCATGAAAAGAACAGGGGACCACAATATCCAGTCGTTTTACCAACCGTGTTCCGGTGTCATACTTCACTTTGTCAGCCATCCCTACCTTAGTTTGAAATAAAAATAAAATTACAATAATAGAACATCAAACTAATACTATTATCACAATAGTATTGTGTTTTATATACTAACTTTTGTTAGTAGCGTAATCCTTAGGCTACGGCCACGCTTGCGACCAGGTCGCAGTAGTGTCTTACATTGATTCTTATGAGGGTGGCCACACTTGGCGACCAGCGACAGATTTTAAAACGCTTTCGTGAGCGTTTTCGGGTCGCAGCGACAAATACGCTCGCCTTTATTTCTTATGGAGGTGGCCACACTTGCGTTCGTGTCGCGAGAACACTGGACACTTCTGTGGGTTTGCTTGCGTCATCCTAGGTTAAAATGTCGACCAATAAGGTGCTCGGGACCACGCTATCACTCCTCCACTAAGCATTTTCACTGTCTTGTAAACCACCCAGTGTTTCCCGTCCGTCTGGAGTTTGACACTCGGCAGAGTACGGTACTTAGCAATGTCTGATAACGAGCTATTTATAAATGATCACCACTGTGGAGTATGAAACATCGAGACTATGCAAACAGGGATGTTAAATCCAAGCACTGGATAGAGGTTGCAGTTGCAACAATGGAGGGTTGGAATGAGTTAAACAATGAAGAAAGAAATGAACAAGGTAAGAACTTCTTAATAAGCATACATAAAACCATACAATATACAAACTAACAATAGTTTGGAATGCTTGGCAAGGGCTTGGAGTGCAAAGGTTGTTTCCAATCATAGTAATTAATTCCACTTTGTAAATAACATATTTTTTTAAATACCGTTAACATAGCGATAAATTGCATTTTATTATTTTATACGTGACATCGAAAACATTATAATTAAATAGGGGTGTGTTCTCAGGTTCTTTACAAGTATGTCCATAAGTACGACTCTGCATATTAATGGGTGGATACCGTATTATATATATTTACGTTTCTTCTTCATATAACTATATACTACTATAGCACATCTTCACGCCTTGGTGCCACGATAACTGGTCATAAAACGCGGCGACCAGGTCGCAAGCGAGGCCGTAGTCTTAAGAATTCATGGCTCACCAACCTACCTCTTTCAGCCTTTTATAATAGAAAAGAACATATCTTCTGTGGTAGGGGTTTCTAGCTTAAAATTACCCGAAGGCCACTAATGAATCCACGAGTCTAGTGGCGGTCCGCATCACAATCGGCTAGTGGGTGGATTTAAAGAAATATGACTCACGCGGATACGAAAGTTATTAGTAAAATATAGCAAAATTAAGTTTATTACTGAGTGAACATCAGTTGGAACGTTCACGGAAATTTTTTTTCCCACGCAAGTCAAAATGTTTTAATTCTCGGCTAAAAATATTCATTCTACCACATTAAATTACATTTCCAAAAACTTCGTGGGGGGGAAGCATCCCTGCTCTATGGATTAAGCTTACGCTTGTACGGTTAATTGTACATAGCTAGCGAAGCTTAGGAGATCAAAATGATATTTAGGTTACATATATAATCATTTATAGTATCATATTCGTAAATTTGACCGTGAATGCACAATTATTATTGTGTCGCCGATGCTACCCAAACGTATATAACATATTCTACCTTAAATTTAGTGAACACGGAATATGGAACAGATAAATACTAGATAGTTCAATTATAAGAGAGCATTGGCATGCTAAGCCAAGCATCTTGGGTTCAACTCTCGCGTCCTAAGTGTAATTTTAAAAATATACAAATAAAATACCTTATATCTTATAAAGTACAAACGATCGCTCCAAATTTTAATAAACTGTTATTGGTAAGCTAATCAAAGCCATTAGAGAGATTATGAAAGTCCGTGACATCACGGCAACATTTTTAAAAAAATTATTTTATTAGGATTTATATTATTAATACATCAATTATTATACTATAAATAAAACTGAGCAGTACGTCACGTAGGACCTGAAAGCCTTCCCTTACTTAGGCTACGTGGGTACGTGTATCGCAGTTTGGTAAACACTACTGTACCAGATCAACAGCAAACCGGTACGACTTTAATGCCGCAGAGCAACCGTAACGAAACGTTTGCTCGTATTTACAGAGAGAGCTCTTTGTCGCTGACCGCAACTGGACGCCTTTTGATTTCGGCCACCCAGGTGGACACGACATCCAGGGGTAAGTTGACAACTTCACGATTTCTTTCTTACAGTCCTTTTTTCCACGATCAAAAAAAAAACCCAATGATACTGGGATAAAATCAATTTCCAAAAATCACTTTTTTCTTCCTTATCAGGGGCACGATTAACACAACATTTCTCTTCCTTCTCATTAGTAAATACAATAAATGCGTTGTTTCTCTTATTTTTCATTAGTACAGTTACCACAACATTTTCTATTCTTTCACATTAGTACGATTAGTACAACATTTCTTTTCTTTCTCATTAGTAAGATTAGCGCAATATTTATCTTCTTTTCTCATTATTACTATTAACGCAAGATTTATCTTCTTTCTCGCTAGTAAGATGGTTTTAGGGCTTATGAAGGCTATATTTAGAGGAAGTGGATTAGAATTTGCATCCAGGGAGTTGAAAACCACCCTAAATACTCCCAACCAAGAATCGAACCTTGATCTCCCCATCATAGGCCATCTATTCTACTGTGATAATAGCGGCTTAGACCATACAGCCACCGAAGCGGGTTTATAACAGTTGTTTTTTCACATGAAAACCCCCCCCCCCC
>CABFVX010001435.1:45785-56247 GCA_902151425.1 Timema shepardi | reverse complement strand
CCCCCCCCCCCCAAAAAGCAAACACACGAGAGGTCATTGTTTACAGACACACATTTGTCAACAAATTACTATCAGAGTTCCGACAGACTGACAAGTGTGCGAGCGAGCGCGTGATGAACAGATAGCTAGCTATCAATAGTTGTTGACGAGGAGTCAAAGGTTCGAATCTTGGCTCAATGAACTGAGGGTGGTTTTTGACAAGTGATTTATGGTTGCGGTTTTCTCATCCTCTATCCGCGTTAATGGTGATTCTTATTTGTAAAGGCCTACTTTGATTACAATATTGACGTATTATAACATATCAGTTTTACATATATATAGTTTATGGTCTTAACAATTAAGTTAGGCCATTAGTAGCAAGTGTACTAAGCCTATCTAAAATTATAAAAAAGTCAAATTTCATGTCAAATAGAGACGTTTCCCTAGCACTCAAGGAACCAACAAACAATAATATTGCCTAGAGCCTGTAAACTAGACTGTAACGGCTTGAGCGTGCGCTTAAAAATAGAACCAGTTCCACCTTTCAACTTTCAAGCACGCGCGCTCGGTTAATCGCTTCAGTCTAAAAATGTGAGACGGAAAATTTTCAATCATTATTTCATGTTGATTAATTTCAACTGATTAAATGAATAATAATAATAATAATAATTATTATTATTATTATTATTAGTGGTAGTTGTAGGTAGTAGTAGTATAAAGAAACACCTGCTTAGGTGGCCGCACGGTGCTACTTTAGACTAGACTGCCGACAACTGGAAGATCAGGGTTCGATTCGGGTGCACTGAGGGAGGTTTTCCACTCACTCTCCACACAAATGCGGGTTCAATTGCTGTAAATTCAATCTTCCATATCCCTAATACATTAGCGTAATTAGTACATAGGCGTCTAATCTGAACAGTTACTAAGACGCGGTGCTAAAAAAAAGCTAGTAAAGACCCATTATGTTAATTAATCATACTTCAATTTTTTTTATTATCAATAGGCTAACTAAAATAATTTTAAGGTTGGCCCGATATTTGTCTCTCTCCCTATCCTCCGTGCTTCCTAACTACCCCTCTCCCTTATATAACCTACTCGTCTCTTAACAAACTGTATTATGAAGACCAATAGGCTCTGGGTGCCACCGCCACTGCGGAACATTTTCTGATTCAAAATTTTCCGGAAAATTTTCATATCACTTCAGTCTGGCCATCTCTCATTACAACCAATGTGTTCTATTTTATGTTTTAAGTCGCTTGCTCGCCCAGTCTTACCGTCCCCTATGAGTGGCTTCCGCACAAGATTTAAAGACTGTGTACACTAAAAAATCACGGGAATAGGCGTCATATTCCAACGATTTAAGAAAATACACATTACTCCACTTCATGTTCTAAGTCTCTGAAACTTGTACTCACTTTTCACCCCTCCCAAACATTCCCCCACCTCATCCTTTTATTTTTACTTCCCTACCCCACTTTTCTATCAGACAACTCGCGGACTAATGAACAGCCATTCAAGCCACTGCAGAGGTTTGGCCGGCCACCGAAACCCTTTTCCTCCAACCCCTCCAGCTTTTTAATTAAACAACTACCCCTCTACGTTTTCCATCTATGCAACTGTCATCAACTGTTCGACACGCCCGCTCGACATCATTCGGTTCAGGGGGGAGGGGAATTTATACTAATATTCTCTGATGAAGAAGGGTTGGTTCTAAAATGATAACGAACCAAACCGGTCAAATAAAGTAAATTTTCGATAATCATACATTTTTAATTTTAAAAAAAAATAATTATAAAACAGCATGGGTACGCGGACCAATGCGTCAGTCCCGTCAAGTCTGTTTTATCGGTGATGAGGCTGGGATTCGAATCCCGAAAGCGTTTAGAAAGGATTTTTTCCTTTAAATGGTTTACCACTCTGAATATTATAAAATGTGAATATATTTATTCTAAATTCTATCTCTTTCATAAAAATATGTGGATATCCCGTACGGGTGGTAAATGATGATGTGGGTTGGGTTGAGAAGGTTGTAGGGAGGGGCGGGGGGACTATATAACTAATAATAATAATATTTAGCACCACGTCTTACTACCCGTTCGGGTTATACGCATTAAGTACTAATTACTCTAATGGATTAGGAATTGGGAAGGTTGAATTAAAGGAAGTGAACCCGCATTTGCGTGGAGGGAGAGTGGAAAACCATTTAGAAAAAACCACCCCCAGTTCACCCGACCAAGATTCGAACCTCGATCTCCCCGTCCTCATCAGTCGAGCTCAACACGACAAGCGCGTTAGCCAACTATGACACCGAGGCGGGTACGATATAAACTGACTAAAAACAACTGAAAACACTGTTTGCTACCTTCAAGTTTTAATTTTAATCCGTTCCATACTTCGCCTAATCTAGTATTTAGAAGGTGCATGTTAAAGACCTCAATATTAACAACATTGCTTATAACTTTTGTTCTATACAAGTAAAAAATCATAAATATGTTTTAATATACTGATCCAAAAACCTCACCAAAATAATAATTCAAGTTTAGTTGGCTATTTAACAGATGTAAAACTCAATCAATAGTATAACGGTACCTTGGTTCCAATTGAGGCATCATCTCACCCCAAAGATAACACATAACTTAGGTGGACAATACAGTTCGAACCATACATCGCATCGTCGTGAGGTTTTCCAGTCTTCGTTAGAAAGCAATGGAATTGAAACCAGTTAGGGGCCGTGCTTAAATTAAGAAATACTTTTTTTTCATGATTTTCGACACTACCCCACGTAACGTATCATAAGATTGTCCGTCTCCCCACTACCCCGTCCTCTATCTAAGTTTTTTTTTTACGATTTGGTAAGTTAGATTATATTAATTGTTTAGTTACTTTCAGACACAAGGATTGGTAATAAAGTCACTGATATGCAATTTTAGAATACTTTAATTGTAGTAAGATTAGGTGTAACGCATAGGGAAATGAAATATAAATTAAATGTTATAAAAAAATTTCCTGCAAAAACTTTTGTTTGGATTTTCTCTCACGATAATAATGTATAAGAAATCTTACGTACGATTCTGACCTTACCCTCCCTACCTCAACCACTCACGGAAAAAACCTTGGGTTATTTAAGAACGTTTTACCGCATTTTAAAAGAATATAAAATAGTATAAAAATAATTATTTACAAATAAAAATAAAACTATTTCATTGGTCTAAATTTAAATGTTGTCAAGTGAAGAATGTATAGGATTCCAATTCGATAATATATCTAGTTAAAACATCATCTTTTGTCTAATATCCTGACTAATCAGCTGTAAGATGAGCTCTCAAATAATTCAGTAGTCTATAAGAGTTGGAGCTTGTCTTTGTGCTGAAATGTTCCAAAGTTCCTGGCGCTAGAGTTGGGTGCATAAAGAGTGGGGAAGGCTAGATAAGGAGAGTATTCTTTTATATAAAAACTTTGTATTGTCAAAAGAAATCAAATAGTTCTCCAGTAGAAACATGGAGTTTAATATTAGTCATGGTGACCTCAACAATTCTTGAATATATGTAAAATGACAACTTTTTTTGTATCATTATTTAAAAAGTTTGTCATCAAATGCTGCTATGCTCGTGACAGATATCACCATGTGAAGAAAATTAAACTCTATGTTGTTCTAGAAAATTATTTGATTTATTTTTACCAAAAATTGTTTTGCCAAAAAAACTGCAAAAATGACCTTTTTCCCGCGTTCTCTATACACTCACCTGAAATGTGTTATTTGATGTTAAGTTAGTTTGTAGGTCCTGTTCTGTTGGACGTCCTCTGTACAGAAAGTGTACGATAAATCAATAAACGTTCATATAAAATAAATCATATTTTAAAACTTGTTTAGCAATATGGAATGTCTTCTTGTATTTCCAGTTTACGTTTTTTTTTCCTTGGTCAAGAAGTCACCCATGAACACTATTACTATAAAAAACATTTTAAAAACTAATTCTTGTTCCTGTACCCACTCAAGCGGTCATTTATCCAACATAAGACTAATTATTCTCTCCACAAGACAAATAAAAACTGAGGAAAATAATATATATTCTTTTAAACAAAAACTTCTCCGGTGCTACCGGTGGTATAGATAAGTTTGTTAGGGTAGCCACAAGTGTCACTTGGCCAGACCAGATTACATCGCAACGGTAGTACCAACCTCAGCGGGAGACCACCAACGCGCATCAATAAACCAGTCAGGGGTTCACAAACACACCACAGTTCGTAAAACTGAAATTTAGTTTTGCGTTCTCTGAAATAATAAAAGTCTTATTAATCGTCCTCCTACAAACACCGATAGGGAAACAGATAGACGCATGTCGGTTTGATTTGTGATGAGGTTGGGGTTGTAATCAAGAATGGCGTACTGAGGTTGTTTTATTTTTTCTAAACGATTTACAACTCTTTATTCGCAAATTATTTTACACTTCCTCTATATTCTCCCATCCTAGTCCTTATATTATTAATATATGTAGAGCCCGGACAGGTAGTAAGACACTTTGAACAGACTCCCCCTACTCCTCCAACAAACATGAGGTTACACAGTCTAAGGCAGCGTTTTTCATCCGGTGCTCCGCGGGAGTTAGTACGAAGATCAGAAAGAAGCGAGAACAATTTTGAGGGAGGGAAAGATTTTTTTATTAAATAGCACAATTATTAGAATTTTAGCTACTAAACTTTTAAACACAATCTTATTATTCGTTATTTTTTGAAAAAAGTGATGGCATGCCGTTACTGCCGTGAGTTTAAAAAGGTTTAAAATCGCCTGTCTAAGGCGTCAGTATCATAAGTGTTCAGATATCACTGGTGGCTCAGAAATCAAGGTTCCACTGTAGCGGATGCACCGGAGAGGGTTCCCTTGTGCGATTTTAATATCTCCTTTTTAAGATATAGGTCTACTTATTCTAAATTATCTACAGCCCTATGTGTTTAACGTAGAAACTTGATAATTTAAAAATAAATGGTATGACACTATCACACAAATCTTCTCATATTGTGTATTATAGCTTCGAAGAAAATGTTCGAAAATGGGTTTTTATAAACTACCTTAAAATAAGTGTTACTCCTAAAAAAACACATTACGTTGTTAATGACAATAATCACTCTTTATCTAAATTTTATACTAAATTGTTCAAATATACTTAAAAAAATTCAATTAAGAGAATAATTTAAGCTATTATAACGTGATTTGTTATTTGTAAGAATAAAAACGTGTTCTTATTTATTATGAAAAACTAATCACAGATTCCCAGTTGAAATTCAATTTTCAAGGTCAATTTCCGAAACATTTTTATTAATGTGTTCAATTTGAAGAGAGTCAATAAACATATTCCTGTGTAAGTTTAAATGTCGATTGTTTGGCAGAAAAATACTTAAAATGAACCTTTCAACATACATAAATGTTTAACAATATTTTTAAGGTGGGTTGGGAAATAATTATGAGTTAAGGTGTTTTTTTATAGTTTTTAAAGCCAAATTTTGTTGATCGAAATAAATAAAATACAGATTTATTAGATACGTTTAGTTTAATTTTCTACATACGGTAATCAAAAATGTTAGCAAACAAATGTCCTGGAGATAATGACATTTGCACATATATTTTTTTAAATGAAGAGAATAAATATTGCTCAAATTCCACCACAATGCCCAAGACAAATGTGAGAGAACTGTTGAAATTTCAATACTTATAAAACTATACTAAACATTAATAGTCAAGAAATATTTTATTTATTTTGGATATTAAATGATTATTGAAATTAAAAAATAATGTTAATTAACGTTCCCTTCCTCTCTTATTTAAATATTTCATATATCTTGGTGCCTATCCAATGCAAGATTATTCCCTTCTAATTTTGGAATGGGATTTTTTTTAACATACAGATTTAAAAGTAGTCAAACCAATAATTTTAGACAAAATTTAAATAATTTAATTTACTGATAACCAATCAACCCCAATCATAAAGCATAGGATTTTTCTTTTAGCACCACGTCTTATGACCCATTCGGGTTGTACGCATATATACTAATTACGATAATATATGTGAAGAGGAAGGTTGAATTCAGAGGATGTGTATCAGCATTTGGCGTAGTGTGTGGGAAAACCAATAAAACACCTTGTACACCAGATCGGGAGTCTAACCCCGATCTCTCCATTATCGGCAGTCTAGTCTACTGCAAGAGTGACGCCTTAGACCATTCAAACACCGAAGCGGGTCAGAGCACGAATTCAAAACCAACAATA
Organism: Timema shepardi; assembly: GCA_902151425.1. Taxonomy (NCBI): domain Eukaryota; kingdom Metazoa; phylum Arthropoda; class Insecta; order Phasmatodea; family Timematidae; genus Timema; species Timema shepardi. The sequence goes on along the minus strand of CABFVX010001435.1, from coordinate 50,006 downwards.
AACGACATTATCACGTTTTCTGTTTCTCAAACGATATTCACGTTAATGTAACATTATTTTCTTGTGATTTTGTGGAGTTGTATATCAGTCTCAATGGATCCTTAAAGAGATTACACAATATAATTTTAAAAACTGAACAGCAGATTAAAAAAAAGCTCTTAACCAATCAATACCAGTGGGAGTAGGCATTTTTCACTTTGAGTCGATTTCGAATTGAGTTTGAATTAAAGCATCGAGTTTATTTCGAGTTCAAATAATATGAAGATATGTTTGTACTAGAATTATTCCAAGTTATGTTTTTGCAATAGATTAATGCATACATCATAAGCTCAAACATAGATTTTTTGTTGTTGCTAAAACAGTTATAATCACAAAAATCTGGACTTTTAAATAAATTTAATTTATGGAATAGTATATTTAAATCGAAACAAATTAAATAAACTCGAAATTTTCGAGCTATAAGATCAAAGATTTCAAGAACTCAAATTTTTCGAGTTTTGTAAAAAAAATCTTCGAACCTAATTTGAAAAAGTAAAACTTGACTCAAATTTTCGACTATACAAACAGTCCTACCAATAACCATAGTAAATTGGTTCGTGACATACTTAAAAAAACGAAGCGAATAAACCAATCTGTGATAGAAAAATCAAATCCATCATCACAACCCAATAGACAAACCAATCCCATTCTCCTCCACCAATACATGGTTTGTCACGTCGAAGAACGGGTGTGAAGTTTAATTTGCGAAAAACGCCAAATAATTGTTCCCCCTTTCCGAGAAACTCTTTATACTGAAACGAGAAAATAGAAATATAGTAGCAATAATATGAGAAAAAAAAGTTATCCAACACATTGAGAGCTGGCCCCACGTCTTATGTAAACCAGTCACGAGTTCGATTCGTTCTTCCCTCCCCACTCTCTCCCCCGCTTTTTATTCCTATAAACGAATCATGTATCTTAAGGTGTGGGACAAAAGCCGCCTGCTATATGTTATCAAAATTGGTACGTAGAGTGTTGTAAATGGTGCTAGGGGACATGTCACCATATTATTCATAATTAAGGCTCGGACTATGATTACTTAAAAATACTCAAAAAAATAACCTTTAAAAAGACCTAAAAGATACTAAAAACAAGACCTAAAAGTATGAATAACTCGTAATGAATGCACACGACTAAGTTGAACACGCGCTTTACAAAAATAAACTGAAAAATAATATGTATGCAAAGAAAAAACCTTTAAAAAAACCTCTTGCATTCTGATAAATCTAATATTGATTCACAAATATCTGTTTCAGAAAAATAGCCACCCTCTATCAACGCAGACTTCTCCAGCTTGATCTCATCAGGAATATGGTTAACTTTAGTGGTAAAAAGGCTATTATAGTTCATTGATTATTTAAAAAAATTGTTTGAGTATTTATAGATAGATTGTATCTCTAATAGGCCTAAAGTATATAAAAATTATACTAATTCAACATTATGCCCAAAACTGATTAAAAATGACCAGATATGACCCAAAAGTATGTAAAATAAGAAAATATGACTAGAAAAAAAAACAAATGATCAGAAAAATGACCCATAAAAAATTGTTTCTGTTCGGTAACCAGAAGATCATGAACAAAATTTATGAACACACGAGCAGTGTCTGTGATTTAAAAGAAATAATCTAAAAATGGTATGTCATCAAACTTCGGGCCCTGCTCATGATAATGTGTACATTAGGCCTAGTTCCTCATGAAAAATGGACAGGTCCCATAGTAAGTGGACCTATTTTCATGACGATAACTAAACAATGATTAAATAACAGTATTATTATTATTATTGTTAGCACCGCGTCTTACTACCCGTTCGGGTTATAGGCACTTACGCTAATGTTTAATGGTAGGGTGATCGCGAGATGAAATGGAGGACCTACAGTTTAACGTGGAATCCGAACCACGGCGGAGGCCTGGCATTCCCTAAATAACAGTAAGCGAATGGGAGCATGCGTCTGATACAAAAGAAAAAGTCGGACGAGATGTGTACACCCTTTATGTTTATGTTCCGCATCCGGTCGGGCTATCCTCATATTTACACTAATGGGTTAAGAAGGATAAGGAAAAGTACAAATTAGAGGGAATGACCCCTTATTTGAGTAAAGAAATAGCGGGATATCATTTAGGAAGACAAAACTTTTCACCCAGCCGAGATTTGAACCCCGATCTCCCCATCCCCGGCAGAGAGACCCATTAAATCACGCGACCACCGATGCGGGTGATATGAAGAGGTCTTAATTTGATCGGAACAATTTGAAAATAAAAAGAGAAAGCGAGAGAGAAATATAAAGGCGCCCGAGAGGTTTAAAGCACTTAGATTTGCAATGCATTACCATCGCCGTTGACAGGAAGGTCGGTATTCGAATCCCGACAGGGCATACTGAATATAATGTCCACCTGCAAATTAATTCTACTGATGATTTTATAAATACTGTTTCTCCCCATTTTAGTGCGGATGCATTTACTCTGAGCCACCCTCCTCATTCTTAGCCCTTGATTTAAAGTTGAACGCGAAAAAAAAAAGTGTCTAAAATAAATAAATATTAACAAAGAGCTAGACGGCAGCATAAGACACACAAAGAGAACATATAGTCCTATTTTCATAGGAAATACCTTATAATCCGACAGCCAGTAAAGCTAATAGTCTACTTTCATGTCAAGTCATGTGATCTGCAGTCGTCACTATTGATAGATATTACTATCATTACCTATACAATAACACTAATTATATAATTAATATAGTTGATCATCAAATTTTGCTGATTTTTTTTCTCTAAAAGGCCCTTCCTATAAAAAATTGGGCTGTAGATTTCGCACAAGAGAAAAATGAGAATGTGTTGAAAATATTGTATTTATATTTTATTTAGCACCACGTCTTACTACCCGTTCGGGTTATACGCTTAAGTACTAATTACGCTAATGGATTAGAAATTGGTAAGGTTGAATTTAGAGGAAGTGAACCCACACTTGCATGGAGGAAGAGTGGGAAACCATTTAGGGAAAACCACCCCCAGTTCATCCGACCGAGATTCGAACCTTGATCTCCCCATCCTCAGCAGTAGAGCTCAACACGACCAGCGCGTTACCTAACTATGCCACCGAGGCGGATGTGGTGAAAATAAATTACGAAGAAAGATAATTATAAAACGACACGTGGATACCGAGAAAATGACAAACAAGAGGATAATAAGAGGGAGTTTAGGGGAAGGGGTGGTGGGGGTTTGGGAGAGAAATAATGAAAGAAGAGGAAAAGAAGGCAAGCAGGAAGTATCAAGCGGGGCAAAGCAGCGTCTGGCACCATTAATCAAAGCTTGCGCCAACACCTCGTTCGCGCCAAAGATGCCCCCTCTCCCCCCTTTTCTATCAGCACCTGTGAGAAAAGAATTGGGAAATTACTAAATAACAACAATAATAAAAAAATAGCGCAATTTGTAACAACACGTTGAGAAACCATGGTGCTCAAGTAACCGACCTCTTCATATACGGATTATTCGTAGACATACTTTTAGTGGAGTAAGTTTCGTCCACTTTCTAAATAAAGTCTCGTACAGGTTTTAAGTAGCAACATCCGAAATGAACGCCAGCAAGAAATATATTATTGAGCAGTCATTTTATTAAATTGTGTCGGCAAAGTGAACTCGTTTAGTCCAGAATCTCAACCAGTGTGCCGCGGCACTTAGGTGTGTCGTGTGATCAGCCAGAGGTGCCGCGTGATTTTTAGAGGGGTTTAAAGAAAATATATTACCATAAAATAACTTAAGTGCCAGTTCACACGACAGGTATTTTATCGCAAGTATTTTATCCGCTGAGATGCATTGGTTCAAATGGGAGCGTTCACACAGGTAGAGAAATAATCGCGCAGTAAAATACCCGCGCCATCGGTCTATAAGAACATCAGCTTGTATCCTGCACCAAGTCAAAGACACAACTGAACATGGGAAACAAGCGGGATTTTTCCTCTCGTCTGAAAGCAACGTCATAATTGATCGCGCGATCAAATACCTCTCGTTTGAAAGGACACTTAAATAAAAAGAACACAGGTAAATCGTTCATTCTTTCCTCTATTTCATGGGTTTTTAGACCCGTGGTACGCCTACCTCTAGGAATACAGGGCGTATTTATCAGGAGTATGTGAAAAAATAGTTGAGTGAGGACGCCATTAATTTATACTCCAAGTAAACCTCTT